>JAQIWH010002403.1:0-24855 GCA_034695005.1 Cryptops parisi | reverse complement strand
TAGTATGTGACCAATAGTCCTATGACCAATAACCCTATGACCAAAAGCCCATATGACCAATAGTCCTTATGACCAAAAGTCCTTATGACCAATAGTCCTTATGACCAATTGCCTGTGACCAATAGTCCTATGACCAATGGTCCCCAATTCTGTTATGTGATCATTCTGAGTCTCAGTAGCTCTGGTTAGAGCGTCTAGGCATTCATGAGAGATCTCTAATTTGATCTCCCACACTGGGATGAGAATTTTTTTAATCCTTGCTTTCTGTTCAAAAATTGTATACTTAAATTTCTAATTTTCTAGGTAAAAGGGGGAACTATGCAAGTTTTGTGGGCCATGTAAATAAATGCAACTGCCAATCACACAAGCTGTACAGTGAGAGCGACTAAACATTGTCTCGTCCACCAGAT
Organism: Cryptops parisi; assembly: GCA_034695005.1. Taxonomy (NCBI): domain Eukaryota; kingdom Metazoa; phylum Arthropoda; class Chilopoda; order Scolopendromorpha; family Cryptopidae; genus Cryptops; species Cryptops parisi. The sequence goes on along the minus strand of JAQIWH010002403.1, from coordinate 24,445 downwards.
ATAATCATGCCTACAATATTTTAATGTGTACAATTTATTTAATTTTTTTATTAACCGCAGAACCCCATTTGGGAAAGGCGGGGGTAAACCATTAGCCAACTTCAACGAATCATTATTTTGTATTAACATACAGGGTGTTTCAAAAATATGTTGAGAAGGCCATACTTGAGAAATAATAATGAAAATTATTATTGAAACTTAAAAATTTTACATAATATTTTAACGATTAAATTTAATAAGTGAATCGTAAGGGTAGAGGAATGTGCTACAGAACTTTTATAATAACTTACATGTATTTTAAACATGATTCTGTCACTCACATGTATTTTAAACATGATTCTGTCACTCACATGTATTTTAAACATTATTGTCACTAACACGTTTTAAGATCTATTTTGCCATTATATTTTTCAAGTACTTAATTCTAAAAAAAAAAAAATAGAATTTAGGTGAGTGTGATTTTGTTTTAAATATGTAGGGTAGGGAGGGATGAAAACAGGTGTCAACATGCTGCGCGTACATCTCATGAAACAAATACTTTCTTCATGAGTAATAACAGGGTCATTACTCAAAGTTTATATTCGTACATCAATTGATTGAACTTACAGTATTAAATCAACTCTTGAACACGACGAGTAAGTTTGTTATTGCCGCCAAGTTTCTACTGCAAAGGTTTCAGATGCTTAACTATTCACACGGGTTCTAAACCTTTTAAACTCTCGCCAGCTGAAATGTCCCGGATGTAATGTCAGCGGCTATCAAATCAACAAAATCTGGCAAAATATTTTGCCAGCGCTTAAATACAGAGGAAGTCTATTTCATCGACCAACCAGACTTCACGTTATGTTTAGAAATTTACTAAGCAAGTTGTAAACGTAATTTTGAGTGGTGACGCTGACTTCTTTCTAAGAACCGATGATGATGTCATTCCAACTTGAAGTGGTGGTTTCTTGGTAATTTGCAGCAGAGGGGTGTGTCAGTCACGTGGTGTCGGGGGAAATTTTTAATCAAAACAACATCGACGACAGCAACAAGCAAAAACACACAGCCAGCGACGAGGAGTCACAAAATGGCTGATTTAAATAAAAGTCTGACAGCGATGGACTGGCTGCCTAGGATAAACGTAGGTGGATCATTAAACGGGGAAGATAGTGATGGCGTCAACGGGATTTCGTCGTCGAACCCCGGGGATAAAGAAGCGTCTTTCCTCTGTTCTTCGAAATCCGTGTCGACAGAGACCAACTTGTGCCCAGTCAAAGATGGAAAACCCCCCTACAGTTATGCCAACCTTATTACTTTTGCCATCAACAGCACGCCGAGAAAAAAAATGACGCTCAGCGAAATCTATCAGTGGATTCTCGACAACTTTGCCTTTTACAAAGACGCTGGCAATGGATGGAAAGTAAATAAACATTTGCACGTGTTGAATTGTTGTCAGAGAAAAAGTTTGCACCTGTCCAAACTTGTGTTGGGAAAATAATCATAATAACCCTTAAGCACCTCTCCCCCCCCCCTCAGTTATATGTCACTGGTGTCGGTTTCTCCCATTCATATGAGATAATAGATGGTTTATGAAAGATGATTTGAAAGAAAATCTGTTCAAAGTGTTGGGTTAATTATAAGCATCTAACAAATGAGTCGGGTGTTGGCGAACATTTGCATGTTTCATATGTAACAAATCGCTACTCACAAAAGCGATCTAAGTTTAATATAACAGTCGACTTTCGTTAAACCGTTCCCTATACAGTTACCCATGCTTTTTGCCATTAAGAACAAATCCAGTGTATCTTCCCAGTTCCCACTCATTAATTCACCCTCTGTAAACCGCCGCACTCGTTTGCCGCCAGCTTGTATCGAGTACCAAGGATGGCAGTTTAAGGAGGTTTGACTGTATAGTAAAATTGTGTTCCCAGATATAACAGCATAATTTATACTGAGAGTCTTACTGTACAGTTGCAACGTGGATCAGAACTCACTTCCCGAAATCCTGCAGTATATGCTGGATTGCTGTGTAGTAATTCACATCTGATCATAGGATTGAGGAGACAGTCTGTGCAATCCTGAATACTGGAAAGTAGCTTATATAAGAAAAACAATATTTTCAACATGATGCTTCATATGATTTCATGATTTGCATTACAATGCCTAGTGATGTTCTTGATTGAGAATACGAGATTCAATCTTCCTTTAAAATAAATACAGTTGTATTATTTAAAATAATTAAAAATTATTTTATTTTTTAATTATTTATATTACTTTTCATTACTTGATTATATACTTAGTATGGTCTATCTTAATATTATTTATGGTTTATTAATAATTTATTTATATGTCATTATCATTAAGTTATGTGGCATTACATTTAAAGGGTGGTATTTTGACTCATAGAACCAATTATCATCATTCATAGTAAGATATGTCGTGTTGATGGCTACTCCAGGAACGGATAATTATTGTTAACACTAAGAGATCATTGTGATTAATTTGGTTAGCAGTGTGGCAAAGTATAATTATTTGTTCTCAATCTATTTATCTATTAATATTTTTTAATATTGCTCATTGAATATTGCTGTTTTAACACACCCTGATTTTCATTCACTGAATAAACGAGCTTTACCCACTTAATAAAACAATAAAACGTTAGTCACCAGTGACAAAAAAAGGTGATAATGGTAATATTTATTTTCCCATTTTGTGTTTAATCTTCAGGTACACATACTTGCTAAATTCAGTAAACTGCTTAATTCATCTAAATCTCACTGCAGTGTTTTGCTTGTTTTGTAGAATTCAATCAGGCACAACCTGTCTCTAAACAAGTCGTTCCGAAAAGTTCCGAGGTCAAAAGACGACCCTGGGAAGGTAATGGCTTTTCATTATATGGTTTTAAGTTGTTCACCAATCACATTGTAGTTTACTGAATGACCATGTGTCTATATTTAAATTATTTTGATAATAAAGCTGGTTCAATTTTAACACTAAAAGTTCTGCTGCTCGCCTTTGTTAAAATATTTGGTGTATTTTTTGATACAGGCATACCCTGAATTACAGCTCTCCGCTATATAGTGCTTTGATGTAATGGTACCACAAAAATTGAAACTAAAACTCATATTTTGTATAAGGAAGTGCCGCCAGCCACTACCACCACTGGGTGTAATGAGGACATTAATTAGGTCCTAAACCTTGGGCAGTATGTTGACCTAATGTTGAACAGCTTTCAACATCGGGACAAAGCCTAGCACTAGCTCTTTGATTTAACTCCCCATCACAGAGGCGCGTTATAATAGAGGCAAAATAGGCATTTGCCTAAGGCCCCGGATTCCAAAGGGCCCCCAAATTAATTTTTTATTTAAAAAAACAAATATTTAAAAAGTTAGCAACAATTAACCGTGCAATGGTGTTTGTAAAATATATTTTATGCAAAAGGGGTGAAGATAATTTGAGCCCATAAGTAATATATCATATTTATGTATGTTTAAGTTGAATTTGCAATAATGCAATTTATAGAATAATAATGCTGACTTAAAATATGGTGTTAATATTTTTAAATTATCCAATGGCTGTATTAAAAGTTTTCCAATCTTATCAAGAACAGTATAATTTTACATTATATACAGGGGCCCCATAAATTAAGCCTACTATCAATGTTTGTTGCAGGGAGAAGGGCCCCAATAACCTTAACGCGCCTCTGATGGGGGCCTATATTTTCCATCTGGCATGAGCCTATTACCAGCTCTGCACGGCCCTGACTAGGGTTTCTCTCCCGGGATCTTAAGATCCTGGGATTTTGGTCTATTTTGACCTAGTTCACCTATCCTGCCTGGGATATTTGAAAAATGTTATTTTCGTTCATTTCGTGTTAAATTCTTTGTAATATTTATGATATCTTAGCAGGAATTATGACACAGAGTGATTCAGAATAACTATTCCTAATTTTTAGGAGGTGATGGAATTCTTTTATACGCTTTATATTAGGTTCACTCGTGAATGACGTGTTTGCAACTTACTGAAGCTGCAAAGACATAAATTGTGAATGTACAGTATATTACTTTGTACATTAAAACTCGAAAGCAAGATAAGAAAGACAATTTCGTATAGATTCACTTTTTCGAATTGTGAAATCGTTCGATTGTTAAGTATGACCCTAGAAAACTCGAAGGGGACACTATGACCTCACATAAAACATCCTTATTTCCGCAATTTTGTTGCATCTCGCTAGAGTATTTCTAGACTACTATTATTATTATTAATTATTTCATTACATGCCTTTCATAGCATCACCTTGAAAATTACGAATAGTTATTTTGAATCAACCTGTCCCAATGGTATTAAAGTTGAAAAAATATCTTTTAAGACTATCAAATTATAGAATAACTTTATTCGCAGTACGGTAGTGTTTCCGCTTTATAAATTATGTACAGTACAAACATTGTACACTTGGGTTGTTGACGTTTGTTGCTGTAAATGAACTAAGAATAAGACCAAGTGACCGAAGCGCATGGCTTACCTTTGTTGTCTTAAATCATATTACAAAACTTCACTGTAATCATGTTGTTATTGGGTTCATTACAATGAAATTATAAAATATACAAATATACAATATATTTGTGCTTGCATGTTTAAAATAGGATGTGCTGAGATATCTGGTCGGAGTTGCACTTGGATGAAATGCGAATTTTGAATTTGTTTTCAGGAGGAAACGACGATAACATGTTGGACGTCAACAAACTTCTTGTCGATAAAAGTCGCACAAAGCCTCGGCCAACCAAAGCTACCTCACCCAACCGTCAAGGCGCTCAAACGTGTTTCCAGTGTGGCAAAGTTTTCAGCAATTCAAGTGCTCTTGCGAAGCACAAGCTGACACACAGTGACGAGCGCAAGTATGTCTGTATCCTATGCTCAAAAGCTTTCAAGCGCCAAGACCATCTGTAAGTGATCCGTATGATTTGTGTTCATTATGATAATTCTAGAAAAGTCACATCCGATGATTGAATATGAAATGATTTTTTGTTTCGTTTTTTTTAATTTGAAGAAATGGTCACATGTTGACTCATCGGAAGAAAAAACCCTACGAGTGCAAGGTCGAGAATTGCGGAAAAAGTTACTGCGACGCTCGCTCGCTGCGGCGCCATATCGAAAATCATCACAGCACGTCGTCCACAGTACCTGTTTCAACTGCTAGTGTGATATCGCAGCTGGGTCTGAATCTTAATCCTGCTTCACTGGCAGGGTCTGGAATCTTCGCCGAGACCAGCAAAGCCGACGAGACGTTCATGACCAACGTCACCGTTCCCAATCGGATACAGTACGCCCCTCCCCCCGTGACGAATTACAACACGGTTCCCAACTCGAGCAGTCTTCAGGGCTCGGTGACGATGCCCACGGCCAGTGACATTCCTTCGACGTCGAGTGCACAACTGCAACTGTTGGAATTTCAGCAGCAACAGCAGCAGCAGCAAACAACGGACACGCTTGCCACTTGGGCGCAACAGCAGCAGCAACAAGTACAACAGTCAGTGCAATTACGACCACTCCTGCGACAGCAACAACAAAATCAACAAGCTCAACAACAACAACAACAGTCTCAAGCGCAGCAGCAGCAGTCACATCTTTATATGCCGACGCAGGTGAGTTTCTTGAATGTTGGGTGCGTTTTCTTTTATGGTGATATTGAATGTTGAACCAATGAACTTGGCCTATTGTTAGATGTTTGCTGATCCGGCCTCAAACAGTCCTATATCGGGAAGTGATAGATATTTAGTGCCACAGTCATCCACACCTGGCATGGATATAGCGAGTCCTGCTAACGCTCAACATTCAGAGAGCAACATGTTGCAATCCAATTGTTCGTCCGATTTGAACTTAGTGAACGTGGTAAGTCGATCATTTTTGGTATTCGTCAGGTGTTTAACGTAGCATTGCCATGCAGGATTTCAAGAACTGCTGAATCGATTTCTAGGTTGTGTTTTTTTTTGTCATGTGGATCATTAAATTGACTTTGTTCAAGGGTATAGCCGTTCTGAATAACCATGAGAAGATTTCTCTAAATTAATTAATAGTTGATAGGTTATCAGTTATCTGGGAAGAATAAACATTAGAGAAAAAAAATCTCATTCGAATTGGTTAATGTATCATGTTACCATCTATGAAAAAATAGTTCAGGTGTCGGGTGTGGTTCCAGACTAGCGTGCGTGCGGGCGAAGCCGTAGGAGCATTGCTAGTTTGGGATATTTCTCAAAAAAAAAATTTTGTTACATTTTTTTTTTCATTGGTACAAGTTATAATTTTACCCGGTGGTTGTTTAAACACGTAGATTAAGACGGAATCTGTTACCATTCATGATCAGACGTCAAGTTTACAACAGAGCAATCCTCTACTCTGCTCGGAATTGATTGCACCGAATCGACGAATGATTGCGCCTTCACTCAGCATTAATCAAACCAGTCAGTCACAAACTAACTGGGGAAATGAGGTATGGATCATACTGCACTTTGATTCATGCGAGCTTTGTATCCTATCTTTCACGAATATAAGACCCACTCAAATATATGAATATGATGCACCCGAATATATAGGACGTGACTTTTAGGGGTTTGAGTAAAAAATAGACGCACGCATGAGATATGAGAAACAGCTTACTGGACAATGAAACTTAAGCTGAGATTGGCTCTAATGTAACGTGTTTTGTAATAAAGACACTGGAAGATACTTGAAGACCCAAAATAACACACTCATTAATATATTTTTTGTAATGTTTTACGGTAATAGAACTGTTGACGCCGCCTTACGTGTCTTAGCTCTGTAAGCATGCGGCTCATGCTTCTCGTGGATATCATTGTTTACCCTGGTTGCTAGAGTAAACCTCCGTGGATTTAGAACGTGGTGCATACCTAAGAGAAATATATATATATATATATATATATATATATGCAAAGATAATGATCTTTTTATTGTACCTAGTTGTTTATTATAATTTATATAAGATGCCCACGAATATAACACGTAGCTAGGGAATGCCTTTCTGCGTAAAATCTTGTATAAAACGGGTCCTATGTTTGCGAAAATGCGATATATGCACAATAAAATAAAAGATAACCAATTACCAAGTTCACGGATGTGTTATTTTTTCAGCTTTCATTTACACATTCTCCTGTGACGAATCTTACACCTGCGTAAGTCAATTCCTGAAAGTTTGACATTTATTTTCACAATACAGCAAAATATTTAAAAATGTTATTTTAGAAAAAAAATATTTTTAAAAATAACAAAGCAACGTCTTTCATCACAGTTGGAATGAATATCTTGTTTTTGTTGTTGATGTTTTTAGGCCTGATCCTAAACCTGTGGAATGCCCTCTGTGCCATCGCAAATTCAAAAATGTCCCTGCACTGAACGGCCACATGAGGCTACACGGCGGTTATTTTAAAAAGGTTGGAAGATGCACCGCACTGTACAGTCGGATATTTCGCACCCTTTTTAAGCCGTTTTCTTAATAGGCGACAATTTTTATGCAGGATTCGGATTCCAAGAAATCGGAAAAGAAGAATGACGGCGGCAGTCATCATCCTCCTCTGCAAACCGCTAGCATGAACGTGCGTGCGCTGATCGAAGAGAAAATCATTCAGCGTCGAATTGTGAATCCTCAAATCACAGTTCCAACCACACATTACTCGCCTGGTATTTATAGGATTTTTCTTTTCGTTGTTGTTTCTCTAATGGGTGATGTTTTGTTAAGTTTTAAATTATCATTTTTCTTCAATCGTTTGACATGTGTGAAACAATGTGCTTTTTCTTTCAATTCAGTAGATATCAAGCCGCCGGAATATTCCATTCTACCGACTGTTGAAAACAGCAGCGGTGCGCCCGAGTTTATTTCGCTGCCCGAGCTGGAATCGTTGCCTCTCGACGACCACGATAACCTGGATTGCATCAAGCAGGAACTGCTGACGCAGCAGACGCTGTCGGAAAAGTTTCGTCGCCATTCGGATTCGGATCATTTTCTCGCCCCTCGCCGTCCGGTGGCCAACAGCACGTTGGTCGATCTGTTGAGGCGTAAAGTGGTGGGCAAAAGAACTCAAAGAACCGGGTCCGATCCCGGAGAATTGGGGGTCAGCCCCGCCAGCATGAACAGTCCCACTGGATCTATGATTTCTAGTCCCCCCCAACAGTCTCCCCTCCGATCTCCCGTTCTCTTGTCTTCGACCGCCACGTCCGTTCCCAGTTCTCCTACGACGCCCACCACGCCGACGTCCCAGTGGCCCGGTCACAAGGCTCAGGATTTCTTCTTCAGCAAAGGTTCGATGAAAACCTTCAACGTCCCCACGGTCATCACGAGCTCGCAGGTTTCGGCCGCTCTGCCGATGACGGTGACGTCCACCGCAACAACTTCTAGTGCTGCTCTTCCCGTGCCAAAGCTCCACCTGGAGAGGGACGATGACGACGACGTGTTTCTAAACCCTTCCAGCATCCCCACGAGTCCCATTCGAACTAAAAAGAAACACCGGCCCGAGCCGCTGTACATACCACCCCACGTGAATACAAACATCAACAGGTTTCCCAGCCAACTGCGTTCGCCGCGTCTCTGGGATCCCACGTCGGAAGGGAAGATGGGAAGCCCCCCACCTTACACGCCGCCGCCGATGCTGAGTCCTGTACGCAGCGGTTCGGGATTGTTTTGGCACATTGTGAGCTCCGGATCCATGACCCCAAAGTCGGCTCCGATTACGCCTAGATTCAGTGCCAGCTACAAAGGTGTCAATTCAATTGCTTTTCCTCCGTTTCACCATTCTTCGAGAGTCAATGACAAAACTGAATAAATGGTGTCGAATTTTGTTTCGCAGGAAGCGTAGGGGAAGCTCTTCCTATTGAAGATGAAGAGGTCTCCGAGCCTCCGGAAACCGACATTCATCCGTACGGTTTCATTTTTTGGATGTCCATTCGAATCATTTGACAAAATCGATTTAAAGCTTACATGATCTCGTTTTTTTCTTACAGTCACGTCAATGTGGGTATCTCTTATCAGGCAGTCCTTCCACACTGTAGAAGTAAGGTTTCTTTGCTTAATAGCTTAATTTTTTTTTAGCTATAACCTGGCAGTGATGTTTTTTTGTATGGTCTTATTTGAATTGTGAGTTGCATGTTTATTGTTTTCAGCACTTCTTTCACTAGACTACATGAAGCGAAATGCAGAGGACCTAGTGTGGGATCCCAAATCAGAAGCCAGTTTAACGGATGAAGAAGGTATTTTGATAATTAAATTACATAACTTTAAAGCCTGGAACCTGTCATGAGATGAAATTAGCACGGTGGTGTTTTTGATTTCAGTGGAAACCTATTTGGACTTTGCCTGTTCCGCCGTCATTCCTGGTGGAGGTCGCAATAAAGAATACGCTTTGCTATTGCTTCAGATTGTGAATGGTGACATACAGGTAGGAAATCGAGAACACTAATTCATAACTCTTGAAAGGTTAAATGATTATCCAACCATTGCAAAGGGATGCATTTTTGAACCTTTTTAATCTTCCAATGATGGAAATTGTGGAGTTGGGTGGGAAAATGGCGTAAATCCACTTGCATCGTCGTTCCTTAAAATGCATACACTGAATCGTTTTAGACCAGACCATAGCATAAAGATAATTGGGTTGCCTATAATTGGCACTTCCGGACTTTTTGGAGCACTAAACATGGAATTGCGACTATTGTAAATCTGAAATTTTTTTGTGATTTGTTTCTTTTTGTCGCTTCACTTCCTGGTTGTTTCACTCGCTCATTCCACTTCCAAAACAATGCAAAAAAGTAATACTGGAAAGATGGCGTCGACGCATTTATAAATTAGGGCGATATTTGGAATAACGGCGTCATTGCATTTTTAAATTAGCCTGTAACTTGAGGCCTGTCAACTAAAGGTAACATTTTTTTATTATTTTTTTTTTTTTGCAAAAGCTGTTTATTTTCCTTCTATAAATAGACAGTTGACAGGAATTTCATTTAATCTTAAATCTGGAGGTGCCAGAATTTTTTTGCTCTTTTTATCAAAACTACATTTTTGGAGTTACGCCATTATTCCACTGGAATCTTCAATTTATGGATGATGGCTGGTCTCATTACATTACGTTACAAAGAATACAGATTCGACATGTTCTCTACGACTTAGTTGAAGTATATGGAGAACAGTCAGTTTTCTGTTCACATCCACATGGAATGTTAGGTTAACAAGGTTCATGCCTAGTTCCTTTTATTGTTGTTAGACCTTTCAATTATTCAAACTTCTTAACTATTGGAATATCGAACGGAAAAAAAAATACCTCAAAATAATTTGAACAATCGAGTATTCGAATAATTTATCGAAAGTGAATACATATTTATTAACGAAAATTAGGAACCATAATACAAAAAAATTTCCTTCACCAAATTATACATGTACAATGTATCTAACGATCTTTAAAATTATACAAGTACTCGGATATTTGATTCAAATATCGAACAGTTGCAAAACAGGCAAATCTATTCGAATACTTGATTTGGAAGGTCGAGTTGTTGTGAACATGGATTGATTAATAAGTTGTAACTTGTTTGTTTTTTGCTTTTTGTTTTTTTTTTGGTGGAACTTTAGGAGGCCTTATTAAAACTTATGAATCCTGTACCAACTTTAATAAGTAGCCATCATTTGCTCACATACCAATTTCCAGGTCAGTTTTTGGTCTCGAGCAATCGAATACACATAAAATTGTAATTACCACAAGAATAATAAGTATACAGCGATCCTTTAATCGGCACAAATATATATATATATATATATATATATATACTAACTATATGCCCATCAACAATGACGGAAACATTTTAGCTCATGTTGCCTGGCAGCACGACATCATTCTAGTGTATTATATTGAGAGTAATCATTTAGCGGCTGTAATTCTTTGCATCTGCAACTGCAAAAAAATATTTTTGATTTCAGTGTGATAGACATATAAACATACAAACAAACAAACATGAGCAAATTATTATATTAAGATATATAGCATGAAATAATAAGAAATGCGCCGAAATCGAGGGATTGCTGTAGGCTTAATGTGATATGGTTTGCGCTTGTTGACAAACCTTAATTTTGTGTGTGTGTGTGTGTAGAATGTGATAGTTGGAACCCTGAAGAAATTGAAGCATATCATCAAGCGTTGATTAAATGTGATAAGGATTTCTTTGCAGTAGCTCAAGAAGTAAGTTAATCTCAAATTGTCAAGTTTGCGTTTTACATTCAGGAATGTGCTGGATGCGACTTGAAAGGGCTTGTATTACATTTTTGGGGGATTTTCACACTGAATTCCTTGCGGTTTCATAGAGTAGATAATTGGGATCTTCATATCTATTAATCGTTCAGTATTGTCAAGTCCCTTGTCGAGAAATTTGACAGCACAAGTGTTGGACGCGTTGCAAACTATTTTTTGTTGTTGTTGTTGTCATTAAATTCGTTTACTTATTTTGTCTAATTTTGAAACTGTAGATTCAGACAAAAAATGTTAAGCAGTGCATCGAGTTCTATTATCTCTGGAAGAAAGTTTGTCCAGACGAATACAAGAGGTTGCGAATGGTTCGTAAACGCAAGGAACAGGAAAATTTAATGCATAATCTTCGCTCAAAAGTTGCCATTGACCTTGAAGAAGAAGTAAAATTATTATTACTATTATTATTATTATTATTATTATTATTATTATTATTATTATATCATTATTATTTTTAAGCATTGATTTTATATTTGATGCACGTTTTCAACACTATTTGGATTGAAAATTTCAGGAAAAAGACAGAAATGCTAATCAAGACAAGTTCTTGTGTGAATTTCCGGATTGTTCCGCTGTAAGTGGCTTGATAATGTTTTTTTCAGACGATTTTGACTGATGAAACAGTTTTAACGTTAAGTCGTCTTGTGTTTTGCTTTGTCTCCATTTAAGATGTTCTACACTCGGCAAGCGTTAAACGGGCACGTGCGACTACACAGCAGGGGTAACCTGGACAAAGCCTACTCGAACCAAGACAAGGTGGATGTTATGAAAGGCTACTCGGATTACGATGCTGCTTCTATTGTGACGGAACCCATCATCGAGCCGGTTAAAGATTTCCCATGTAAAGTCTGTGGAAAGTGAGTAATCAACAAGTGCATTAAAAATGCTTTGTAATAATACGCTTTATATATTTATATAGTTTTGCTTTATGCGAATTTAGATTTGTGCAATCTTTTGAGTTATTTATGTGAGTTTTGAGTACTTACATTTTCGATTTATGCGAATTTAGATTAATACAATCTTTTGAGTGACGCGACATTCGATTTAGTCAAGTTTTGAAAAGTTCCATTTTCGGGTTCTGCAATTTTCGATTCGATTTTATGCGAATTTTGGTACAGAGGAGTTATGCGGTTTTCGATTTATGCCGTTCGCACCTTGTGCAATTTTTGGTACATTGGACTCTAGAGTATGTTTTTTATAAACGCCTGTAGATGGCAGTGTACGTTCAGTCCCCTGCTCATCCGACAAGTGAAACTAACATAAAGCGTATAAAACGATTTGAAAATAGGCAGACATACCGTGCGTGTATTTTACTAAAATTGTAACTTTTTGTTTTAATTTAATTTTTTCCCAGGGTGTTTGCGAAAGTGAAAAGTCGTAGCGCCCACATGAAGAGTCACAAGGAGAGCGAAAAATTGCTACTCAGCAGATTCGAGTGAGTAAACCTGCGGCGGTCATTAACGTTTTGTTTTTCATTTTTGTTTTGTCGGTATTTTCATTTCGATGAATTGTAAAAGAAAACCAACCTAGAAATTTTTGTGCCTTCCAATAACAATAATTCATATAGAGAACGTAGAGTTATTTATAAGAAATCTTTACATGCCAAAAGAAAAATGTGAAAGGTATATATACACACGTACATACATATATATATATATATACAAACAAAAATAATAACGTTTTTTTGGTTTTGAACGATCATGAAGCAAAAAATGAAAATGTGGTAGAATTTTTTTTTTGCCTAATCGATATTAAAATTTACAGTAAATTAGCGACGTAATAACTACCGGCCAAGAGTAGTGATAAAACAAAAGATGACCAAGTTCAATGGTTTCAATTGCGTTTTAATTAACAATATCGGGTTTTTTATAAAATAAAACGTATAACATACAAAAAAAAACTAATTAAGCAGATCATGGATGAGTTTATTTTTTTAACATTACTCCTTTGCAAATGACGAATGCTCAATATTAGTGCACATGGTGTCACACGAATTAGAGCAAAGTGTTTAACATATACTGTAGGTGTTTTAAACTGAAACAAAACAGATATATCGTGTATATATATATTGCTGTGATTTGTTGTTGTAAATTCTCGAGTTTTCTTGGTTTGTATATGAACACATCACTCATATATAAATTTTACACACGTTTTTTCATGATGGTCATATTTCATTTTATTGTATCATGAAAACCCATTTTTTGCTCACTTTTTTCAACCGTGGGAAACGTCATATATATAAAAAAAAAAAAACCACACATTGTTTAGTTCTGTATATTGACGGAACTCCTGTTATCAAAAAAAAAAATATAATAATAATGCTTCAGTATTATTTGTTATTATATCAAGTTAAAATTTTTAGAAACTGAAACTTGATCTGTAAGCGTAAGCGTCCGTCTTGTGTTTCACCTCATGACTTTGATATCTTACCGGTTGACGTGAAACAGGCTTTGAAATGATACGAGTGATTTGTTTTTGTTTTTTGTTTTCATAACATGCATGGCCATTTATGTTGCAAAATTCTTTACAAAATCAGTATGTAAAGAATTGGAATGGTTAAAACAAAAAAGATGTGATGTTGGAAACCAAAGATCGTTAAATCATACGAACGTCCTTATTTCAGACTCGGGATCAGGAATTTGATATTGGCCAGTAAAAAGCTTTGTGGAAAAAATGATAACGTTAGGAGAAAAGTTGCCATACCATTGAGGAGTTGGGGTGGAACAACGGCGTAAATCCACTTGACGTCGTCATTCCTTAAAATGTGTCAATCAAATCGTTTTGGACCAGTCTGTAGCTTAAAAACTTTTGCCTATAATTTTCGGACTTTTCTGAGCAGGAACATGGAGCGCGACTATTGTAAATCCAAAAGTTTTTGTGTTTTCGTTCTTTTTGTCGCTTCACTTCCTGGTTGTTTCATTCGCTCGTTTCTCTTCCAAAAAAACAACGGAAACGATCCTGATTTTTGGAAAAATGGCGTCAATGCATTTGTTAAATTAGCCGTTAAATCGAGGCTTGTCAACTAAAGTTAACAGATTTTTATGCAAGACCTGTTCGTTTTCTTTCTATACGTTGGGGCGGACGGTTGACAGGAATTTTTGTTTTAATTTTCAATTTGAACGATGCCAAAAGTTTTTTGTGTTTCTTTTCTCAAAACTACGTTGTTTGAGTTACGCCATCATTCCACCCAACTCCCCAATTATTAAACCCTTGCAAATTCATTTTAAACAGGTGATTTTGTTTTTTATAGTTTATCTTTGTCCACATTAAATTTTTACATTGTCTTTCATCATATATAAATTTGACACTAGATGCTCATGTCATCATTTATGATATTCTGTTTCCCCCCCCCCTCCATATTTCACTAGGGGATGATATATGAAAATACAAAGCAATGCAATTTTGTTTTCCTATATACGTTTACGTATACGGTGACATATAGCGATTTAACATTTAACAACTTCAAAAAAAAATAATTTTAAATAGTTGTTTCACCATTTAGTTTACGGAGTTTCTAGTTTTTGCCATATGAAAAAAATAGTGTGCTTGAAAGTCTTTTTTGTTTTTCATTTTTGAAAAATATACGTTGACGTGTAGCTATTTTACATTAGTTGACATCTTGACATTAGAAAACAAAAATTTGAATTTTGTTGTTCTGCCATTTAGTTTACAGAGTCTGAATTCTTGCCATATAAAAAAAAAAAATAATGGTGTGTGTTTGAAAGTCAAAGTAAGTGATAAAGGTGTTGAAAAATTGTTGATTTGAGACCAGGTCTTAATGGAACTGTTAAGTGTTGATCATTTGTTTAGGGAGAATCAATTTTTTTTCACCAAATATTCAAGTATTTTGCGTTTCGAAGAGAAAGAAGAAGAAAAATACTGGATTCTATTGATATTACGTTTTTTCTGAAATTATTGAAATGTTTAACAACGGTTTTACGATATTCGAAGTACGACAAAACAAATTTGACACCACGAAAAAAAAAATGAGCACGGTTTTGCAAAGATATAAAGATTGCTGTTATTTTTTTTTCAATTGTTGAAACTATGACATTAGAATTTTAGTTTGGCGTGCGGTAAACTCATCTATGAATTTGCGCCTATTGCAAACTTACAAACTTGAGGCAAATTTGTGTACTGGCAACTCTTCAGTTTGCGAACAAGTTTTGTTCCAAAATGACATTCTTTATACATTTCGTTGTGTATTATTTTCGCATGTCCCAAGCTTTTACAAAGTGTGAAATGTCAGCAGCCATTTTAAAAGCATTAAAATCATGTATCGAAATGTTAGATTAGTCAGCAGTGGAAATGTGCCCATGGGCCCATAACCTGTTGGTTGCAGGCAGAATACAATCTTAACAATGCCATACCATGAAATAGCAGGAAGAGCAATGAAAATGGGTCATGTTATGCATTGTCAATAAGTCCATGACTTGTTCGCTGTGCCCATAGATCTGTTGGCTTGGAGGCAGAATGGTAAACTTGAATAACAACAATGCCATAAAATGAACCAGCGGGGAGAGTAATAAAAACGTTAATTATCATTAGTTACATTATGCATTCTCTATACTTAACTTAGTGCTGGGCCCATAACCTGTTGCTTTTGGATAAAGCCATGGGATAAAAAAAACAACCGACATTTGTACGAATTATGACATTGATCACATATTCACATGGTGAATGATTATAAATTGAACGCCCGCCAGCTGAAGAGTTGCCTGTCTAGATAAATGACAGTTTTATACTATTTTTGGTTTCTGTTGAAATTCTATGTACTATACTGTAATGATTGTTGTTCCGAGATGTTGAGTAACTTGATGGATTTTCTTTAATTTAATTTTTTGATGAAAGAAGTTGCTTAATTTCGGTTATGCATTAATTATTTTTTTATAATGTAGTAAAAAATAATGTATATATATAGACTATTATGTAAAAGTTAAAAAAAAAATTGTTTAACATCACAACTTGGAGCATATTTGCTGTGTTCATATAAAAAAAAAAGATATTTCATCATTGTTAAAATATTTCACTCAAAAAAACATTGTATAAATATAAGAAAAACCTATGTAAATTTTAAAATTTCTTGTTAAAACCTTTTTTTTGTGTGTGTCGTAAATGATATTAAGCGAATTGTAACAAATTGTGCCGAGTGGGTGCGAGTTTGTAAGATTCCTAAAAAAAAACATTGAAGCCAATGGGAGGGGGGGGGGTTCAACAAAAAAGTATTTTAGAAGAGTTGGAAAAGTCAAAATAGGATTATTCTATTTTTTGTAAATTTTTTATTATACATATATATTGACATCTCTTGCAGGTTATATTTTTATCCTTAGAAATTTGCTACTAACGTTGAATCATTATTAAAAACAAAACAAAAATCAATCTGAAGACAAAAATACTGTAGAAGGTTAGTTTGAAGAAAATATTGGGAGTGAATATTTTCAATTGTAAAAAATAATAATAATAATAATAATAATAATAATAATAAAATATATATAAATATATATTATACATATAATGACATATACATAAAAAATAGACTATTTTCATTATCCATTCCAGTACAAACAATAGTATAAAAAACATTACACTTCTTTTTATATATATTATATATATATAAAAATATGATTTTTTGTAATTACAAAAAACCACAACATGATGCTCATCTGTTTAATTAATATTATCATTTTTTTTTGTCTCGTTAATTTTTTGTCACCGATCATTTTTTTTGATGAATTTATAAAATGCTATGAAAACAAAATCGAGCTTGATACAAAAGTTGTTTTTTATTTTGGTCTTATTTTTTAAGGATAGGTTATATTATATGAAAATATAATACAATTTTTAGGCTTTGCATAGTTTGTGTGTTTGCGCTCATGATGCTGACTGAAATAAGTCGTTAAATTCTGTACAGTGTGATTGTTTGAACTATATAAATGTTTTTTTTTTTAATTTTATTTTCATTGTATTTTATCCACTGTTGATGGGAGGTGATGTTTGTTAATATAAAAAAGGTCACACAATCTGTTACATTGAGAAAAAAATGTCATTGTTGTTTTTTAAATGTGAAAAAAAATTCATCATCATCACATGATACTTTGTTTTTAATCGGCGCTACTTATGAACAAAGATTTTCTACTTTACGTTGATTTTTTTCGAAAGTCTCTGTTCGTTAGTAACTTCTCTATTCAATTACACACTTTATATTAGTTTCGCTGGTGGGTTAATGCAAGTTGGGACATGGGGGCGACATCGGGTGAAAAATTCCGATTTCAAAATACGTAATATTAGTTTCGCTGGCGAGTTGAGTCAGAGTGAAGGCATGGGGTGACAAATGCCGATTCCAAATTACATATTAATTTCATCGAGTTGATACATAGGGCAACATCTGGTGGCGAATGCAGATTTCAAAAAATACATTAGTTTCACTGGTGAGGGTGTGAGTTGATACATAGGGTGACATCTGGTGGCAGCGAACGATTCCAAAATACGCTATATATATATATATAAAGTGTGTAATTAAAAAAATCTTTTTTTTTAATGTGTTTCATATTAAATCTGATAATGGTCTGCATGTAGGAATGTTCATCCATTTTGCTTCCTCGATTTTATAATTAATAATTTTTATTTCTCTTGCTTGTACCGTTTTATTCAACTTCACGAATGATCTCCCAAGTTGACGATTTTTATTGATCTCCAGGTTGATACGTTTGCAACGTGCGGATGTTGGCGTCTGTATATGATGAGTAATTTTTTGTTTTGAATTTTACCATGTTTCCTGTTTTTCATTATGAATATTGTGTATATATATAAATACTTGACAAAAAAAATTATATTATACAGCCATTTTTATTGATGACGACGGGAGACTTGTACTTTGTCACCTGTGTATTATTGCCATGTTCGTTTTGAAGCAACTTTGTTTGATTATTATTTTTTGAAATTACGGCAGATTTACTGCTATTTTAAAAACATGTTATAATCTTTATTGGTTACTGTAGTTTTGTGTCAAAACTCCAGTTCCATGTTAATTATTTTCAGTTTTCAGTTGTTTGGTGCATTATTGAAATCTTTTTTGTTTTACGTGTACTTTTAAAAGACTTTTGATTGTATCCTGTATATATATATATATTATATATTATCATTGTAAGAAATATGATCAATTAATGTATTTTCATTAAAATATAAGGGAAAATTTTGTGATGTATTTTTTTTTCATGTTAAGTTGAAAGATTAACATGAAACATTCTATTTTCTCAGGCGTCGTTAATGAAGCTTAATCTTCTGCTTCTTCGCGAAGAATTGGATTTCCTTTATAAAAAAATTATCAACATATACACATGGTAATTATTTCATTTTATTTAAAATTCTATTTAAATATAGAATGAAGTTCTATCTACTAAAATTCTATTTAAATATAAAAAAAATTTCATACCGTCCAATTTTTTCAGCCTTACCAAACGCCGAGCGACTTCATCGACCCAAATACCTTCACCAGTACATCTTTCTTCTAGTGGATTACCTATGAAAGCCAACGAAATTTCTTCCAGGTTAGCAATATTAACACTAATGTACAGGGTTGTCTCAAAAATCACAATTTTTGCGAAATTTGGCCAATTTTCTGATGAATGTTTTGACGACAAGATTGTACATCTATTTGTATACATGATATACAAATTAAATTTAAAAATTAAAAAACTATGAATAGTTTTTAAATAGTAGCGCAATTTAAATTCCTGCACTTTGTATAAATATATTATTGTATATATATAATAATGTCGTCAAAGCATTAATTTAAAATATACCTTATTTTGCCAAATAAGTAACTTTAGAAACACCCTGTGTTATAGTGTAATCCAGTATATGTATATACTGGCAATGAATATAGGATCTAGACATGCTATACCATGCCTAGAGATTGCATACAATGCATAGGTATTTATACAATGTGTATTATACACAATGTTAAGTCTGGTTTAGGTAATGTATGAATTTAGCTTTAGAATAGGTTTAAATTAAGAATTTTTTAGAGGCAATGTTAACTAACTAACCTAAACAGTTTTATGCAAGATGTTATTTTTTTCATACTTTTGCCAAAAGAGGCTCGGCATTGTATAGAATACCTTGATTCTATACATTGCCGATGATAATATATTCTTCGATACTTGTCAATAACTTCTCCGATACTTACCAACCATAAGCAAGTCCACCAGCTCTGGTAACTCTGCCTGCAAAAATGTTTTTGTTTGATAAAAATGTTGATGACATTGTGGAAATGTGAATTAATAGAATTACCAGTCTCTGAAATTCGACCCATTCCCGGACCAAATTGTTGGACATGTAAAGGACCTGAAAATTTGAGCCGATAACATTAATACTACAAATACATATGTTCACTTAAATAAAAATCTCTTGGTAAGCGTACTTTCCTTCAGTTTTTTGAGAACGTTAACTCCTTTGAGTTTTTCAATCAAGTTGTAAGATATCCAAAGTTCTTCCAACGTATCCCCAACTACTTCCTAGGATTAAATTAATTTTTTTTTTATGTAAACAGCATCTACATTATTTTCTTTTTTCAGAATTATATGGGGTGTCCGTAAATTTTCACTACAACTTCAACACTAAGTGAATGGAAGCTGGTTAGCGATGATTTATGGACACCCTGTATATACATACCAAGCCGGTGAAACTTTTGATGTAGTTCCGTCCGAGCGACAGAATTTTCAGGTTTTCTAAAACAGATATTGAAAATTTTTTAGTATATCAATATAATAAAATGTTTGGAAATTTGTACATAAATCTTACTTAATCCATTCAAGTTTGATATTTTCTCAATTTTGTTGGTAGATAGTGAAAGTTTCCTTATTTAAAACAAATAAATTGTATATAATTTAAATCAGCTTTCATATTGGTTAAACTAGAGTTTTCAACTAAATTTTTACTAACTCGCATCCTACAAGTACAGATAAAGTTGCGTCCAGTTTTTCTATGGGTGGATAAATGCCACACAACTTGACGTCTTTCATTTCAGCAGCTTTGACACCTGCTTTTTCTTCCTATTCAATTTATTTTATGTACACCATCATATTAAAAATATGTGTTAACATATTTATAATAATATTAATAAGATATTTTTTAAAAAATATTAATACCAGCTTGGCAAGAGCTTCTTTAAGCGTTGTCATCGTTCACTGTAGAAAATACACACGAAGTCAAAATCATCCAGCATCAACTCTCCATGTTGTTGATGGTGGGTTTCCATAGCAACTCGATTAAGCTGAGCATCATTCTGATTGGTGGAGACCTCCTGCTTTCAATAGGAACGATATGTTCAACGATGTATTGATTGATTTCGATAATTTTGTATATCATATAAACGATTTCGGGGAAAGGTAAAATATATATTTTTACATATAAAAAACATTTAAAATGTTTATCAATGTAAAAGTGGTTTATTTAGTTTGCAAATTCATCATTTTTTTAGGTATAAAAAATATCGATAGTTACTGATTTATAACGTTCAAATTACTCGAACTTTTAAAAACTTGATTGTAATATTTTAATTTTAAGTGTTTATTTTTATATTTGATAATATTTTTGTTTCACGCAAATATCTAGTACGATATTTTTTACAAACGATTTATTCGATAGTTCATTATTTTTTGTTTGTGCAAAAAATGAAATAAAAACCGCATCTCAAAATATATAAAAATTAATGTCTCAAATACACAAATAAATTAGCATGATCTAGTTATTGGTTTTAAAAGTTTTTAGTATGTTTCAGTGAGAAAACTGTATTGACTAGTCAAAACTAGTCTCTGACTGTTTCTAGTCCGATTTTAGACCATTCAATTATAATGTTTGGTGGCCTTCAGTCGCATTATCTAAACAGGTCAATCGAGTTTTGACTAGTGAATTCTGGTTTTTTTTCGAATATTTTAATATTATTGTAGCCAAATATATATATATATATATATATTTTTTTTTTAATCGGAATGTAGGCCAACAATATATCGATGTACAAAAACATCGATATTTATATTTAATCACTTGTCCTCTAGAAGAAGAAGCGATATAGCTATGTTTTCCGTCTCTACTCTCTTTTAGTTTTATATCTGTGTGTCTCTCTCTACAAAAAGTATTATTAATCATTTCATAAGTGAATGACGGAGAGAAGAAAGTCACCGAGTAGATGGAGGACATAACATCATAAAAAAATAGACTATTGTTATTATTATTATTTTAATATATATATAATTTTTTCACGAAACTGTATTGGAAAGCACACTAAAGTGTGGCAGGGTACAAACATGTCGAAGAAGAAGGGTTGCTCTACTGTAGTGCAGTTTATGCAAAACAGAGAATACCATCTGGGCAATTTCTCTGTCAAATGCCTCATGAGAGGTCGGTTGAAGAGAGCCCAGAATCTGTTCAGGAAAGATTTGTTTTCCCACTACGGATGTGTCAATGCAATCGAGTTCTCACCCGATGGGGAATGGCTCGTTTCTGGTAAATGGAACATCCACTAACGTCAATAAAAATAAGCATACTACTGTATATGTTATATATATGTATTTTAAAAAATGACAACACGCTGTCCCTATGATATAACATTTTATCTTTTTGCTCTAATACATATTTTTAGGAAATTTCTTCACCCCACAATTTGTGTAGATTATTATAGATTATCATGATACTAATGAGATATACTGCAACACACAGTTTGTGGTTTTTCAATAATGTGCATATGACAACACGATGATGTGAGTCGAGAATACTGCTGGAACGGAACGTGGAACATGATATGGCTATTAGCGTATCGTATAATTGCGAACCTTATGTTTTATCGTGCAACACATTGTGAAGCCTGTGCTATCATGATGTGTCATTAGCAACAATGCTGTGTACAGTAGGCTCAATTCTAGTTATCACTAGCTTAAATCAATGCTAGTGGAAATCAAGCTTTGTAACGAGCATTGTTGCAATGTAAATTTTGATATATAGGTCAACACAGTAGGATATACAGTGGAATCTGGTGATTATGATCACATTGGGGCTAGTTGACAACAATAACCGGCTGATGATTTTGAGCGATGGATAAAAAGACATAAATCAGTGTTTTCGAACCGATTAATTTTGCTGATTTTACAATAGCCGATTGATAATCGTTATTCATGATTATAATAACCGGATTCCACTGTATACATTTTAAGTCCACTTTGCATACAGTATGTTAAATAATAGTTGATGAACGGTCATGTCACTATGCGTATTGGTTTAGTTTTTTTAGAAAAGTTGAGCCTTCAGTAAGGCAACGTAACTTTGTAATTACATGATATAGCGACATTTTATTTTACGTAGGTTTATCACCTATAACTCGCTCTTACAATTTTCATGTACTTGTAACTTAAGAGATTGCATTATACGCACAAAAATGAAATTCACAAACGTTCATTACAGGTGGCGATGACAGACGGGTACTGATTTGGAATGTCGCAAAATCTTTGAGCGAGAATGCGAGTCCAATAACCATGAAAGGCGAACATGGAAGCAATATATTTTGCTTGGGTTTCGACAACCATTGCCAGAAAATATTTTCTGCTGGTAAAAACTTGTCAACTTGTCAGGTTTTTGAATGCTAGTTTACTGTCTTAACTAATTTATTTTGTTTCTGCAGGTAATGACGAACAGGTCATGGTGCACGATTTTGCAACGTAAGTTGTTCGGTTACTTGTCATTGATTTTCGTATGTATATAAAAATGTTATGTTTTTATATGTTCATATATGGATACATTGATTTTTATTATGGATGCTTGGTGACATTTTATTTTTATTTTAGTGGTACCACATTGGATTTTTTTTTACACGAAGAAGCAGTGTATGGTCTTACCATTGATCCTCTTAACGATAACGTTTTTGCAAGTGCTTGCGAAGATGGTCGTATCCTCATTTGGGACATACGGGAACCAAGTTCCACAGGTATCACCTGTTTAAACATTTGCTGACATTTTTTGGACACATTTTAAATGGTGGTTGTTTTTTAAATACAGAACCATTCTGCTTGGCGTATTCAACATCGGCATTCCATGCTGTAATGTTCAATCCACTGGAGCCTCGATTACTCGCGACGGCCAATTCGAAAGAGGGCGTTTCTTTGTGGGATATCAGAAATCCAAAGAAAACGTAATTTGCTACTATATTTTTTTTCAATATAGTCACTATAACTTACTTTGAAGTGACACTATTTTGGGGACGGTGTATTAATTTTGGGTTATTTTTTTTTTCCGGGGGGGAGGACGAATAGTTGTTTGCTACGCTATGGCAACGGAGCATCGGAGAGTTGCATGAGCGCTCGCTTCAACAGCGATGGGACTCGTATTTTGGCACTGCGAAGACGTCTTCCACCTATTCTGTACAACATCAACAGTTCGAGTCCAATGTGCCAGTTTGACCACAAGGAATATTACAACTCGTGTACGATGAAAAGCTGCTGCTTTGCGGGTGATGAAGATCAGGTAGGATGCTTAGTAGTAAAATTTTTGTTAGTTACCACTTTTATACCGCTGTACGCTACTGATACGGTAGGTAAACTCTGCTACTTTTTACTGTTTTTTGTTAAGGTGCCTGATGCAACTGAGTGTCTACATAAATAACGTATGATGCACCATAACAAAAAAATTGAGAGGTTTCATATAATTTTTTTTCAGTTTGTGTTGTCTGGTTCGGACGATTTCAACCTGTACATGTGGAAAATTCCTGAAGAAGGTAGTGAAGGTAAGGAATATAATATATTTTATTATGCACGTTTATAATGTCATCTTTGAACTTATCATAGTAAACAAAAAAATGTATCTTATTTTTGCAACTATGAGGCACGTTTCATGCAACATTTTACACAAGGCTATCTGGATTTTGTATTCGTGGGCGTCTTATATAAATTATAATGAACAACTAGGTACACTAAAAAATCATTATGTATTATATCACTGGTAGAATATAAAAAATATATATTAATGAGTAGGGCCCGGATGTTTATGCATTTGCATAGATGCATATGCAATTGCATATTTTGGGTGCTTTTTCAAATCGATGCGTATTTCAGTCACTTTTCTAATAAATGCATATTTCTGTGATTTTTATGTTTTATTGCATATTTACAAGATTTTTGGGA
>JAQIWH010002402.1:0-24856 GCA_034695005.1 Cryptops parisi | reverse complement strand
GTCTGAGGGCCAAATGACATAGCTGTAAAAGCCAGTCGGTGCCCTCGTTAAACCCCAAGTACCTACCTACCTGTATTATACTGCAGTCTCCTCCGTGCAATGACTAGAAAAAGTCAACACATTCTTTCAAACTTCTCATTTTCACATTTTTTGTGGTTATGTAGCAGTTGTTACAAATTGAAAATCATGAATCTGATATTTGGTTTCGCATTTCACCACATCCTACGCACTCGTGTTAACTAAGTTCTCGCTTCACTGACCAAAAAAATGGTGCTACCACCAACCACAAGCCAAAGGTCACAAAGGCAAAGACCACAAAACACATCTAATTAATTAATTTATCGATTTAGAAATGTTAATTTAACTCGCTTTCCACTTGCTTGGAAACTAAATTTTCTATCAAATCTAATCAGCTTTTAAAAAGTTCAGCAAAAACTAATTTAGGATGACGATACACAATTACAAAACTGATTCAGAAGTTTGTATGTTACTAGTTAAATTCCATCTTCAAAAAATAACTAGTTTAAGTAATAGGGAACTAGTCGTTTTTATACGTTGTTACATAACGCGTTGAGAAATTCCGTTTTGATCTTTGCGAGACTGTAAATGGTGCACACACTCAGTTACATTAACACGTAAATAAACTTGTCACGTTTGACATTTAGTAATACAATACATCTCATCTTCAAAACATCACTGGTTGCGATTGAATTTGACACTGCAGAGTTGTTTTTCGAAGACACTGTATAAAAAAATTAGATTAAGTCTTATATGGAGAAAAGGTGGTCTTATATGAAGATGCTAGTAAAAATGCCCGTCAAAAATGACGGAGAATTTTTAGTTTCATTACGCAATTCGTTGTTTTAACTCATATTGCAACATTCGTTAGTTATTTATTGTTTTAGCTCACATCACTTTGCAAAATTCGTTACATTATTAGAGTATCGATTTTGGTAGTCTAGGCATTTTTACACACAAGTGTGCTTTAACATTTTCATAACTGGTGAGAATTCCGTGTGAAGGATCACGCTGGCATTTTATAGATAAGATGGATATAAAGCAGATTAAGTAACGCTTGTAGTGAAAATCATTTATGTATGGTTTAATTAAACCAAAATTAACACATTTTTCAATAGCTGGACTTGCCAAAACAAAGTTTTTTACAGTATATTGAGACTAAAAAGTATTTAAATGTGATCATTTTATCAAAATTTCAAAAAATAAACTGAGAAACGTACA
Source organism: Cryptops parisi (assembly GCA_034695005.1). Lineage (NCBI taxonomy): Eukaryota > Metazoa > Arthropoda > Chilopoda > Scolopendromorpha > Cryptopidae > Cryptops > Cryptops parisi. The sequence continues at coordinate 23,617 of JAQIWH010002402.1, read as the reverse complement.
TTTACATGTTAATTTCTGCAAACAAAGCAAATTTAGCTCAAATAGTTTAATTTCAAAATTCTTGATGAAATCATTTAGATCTCAGTGAGAAACGCACATTTGCATGGTAAATTCTGCAAAACAAAGCAAATTTAGCATCATCATAGCATCATGGTGCAATGCAAATGTACGTATCTCATTACAAAGATATTGAGATTCCTAAAAGCAACAGGTGGATTTTGAACAAGTGCTTCAGTAATGGAAGATCCAAAATGCCACTCCCAACATGGATATGTCATGAAAAATCGATCCTTATCACAACACCAACACCTCTCAGATGATTGATGTGAATGACACTAAAATCAACATAATAGGAACTTTGCAATTTAACCTCAATTCCAACGCAGATGAGCCACAAGTTATAATACCGTGTATAGTCAGTGAATCGGGAAAATATACTTCTGCCATCGTTGGACTTCGATGTAAGTGAAATTCTTAAGTTATAAGTTCTAGATAATTACTTCTGAAAGTGTTTTTCAATGTTTAGATCCAACAAAGAAGTGAAAATAGATCGGCATGACAGCATAGACAAATCACAAATTCGTACTGTACTGCTTCGCAGATGGAATTCTAAAACCACCGTACTATCAATGGGAAAAGGAAGCGACAGAGAATTTCACATATACGAGTACTGCACATGGAAACGTACTGTTGAAGGCAAATCTATCAAACTTGATGAAGCTGTTTACTACCGATGCGTTGCACATAACAATGTTGTAGGGTTGGCATCTGTTGAACTACTAGTGAAAATGCCATTCTACAATTACATAAATTTTACAGATTTAATAAATGAAGAATCAGCTATTGTAGAGTAACTGTGAAAGAAACAAAGCTAAACCAACAGCTATTTATGATTATCTGTATACCAATGTTTACTTTAATGGTATTGTAACACAAATTAAATGAACTGTACATTACTACTTACAACAATTACTGCCTTACATTACTACAGACACCAAATTACAGAATGGTCCAAATTATTGTTATTATTGAACATATTGTTTTTATTCAGTCCTCGTGAACCATTCATATATCACAATACAGCAAAATACATCATTATTTGTAAATCATCATATATAAGCATAGATGAAAATACAGCAAACTAATACATTCAATATACAGTGTTCATTGATTATCCAGTAAGTAATCAGTGATCGTCCCAAAGTGATGGGTACAGTGTGTAATGCACTTGTATCTGGTGCATTCGTAAATAGTTGTTCCGATTTCGTCAGGCAGTTCATTCCAAAGTGCCATACTGTTGTATGGAAACCGTTTTTTTTTTTATTAAAAGCTTGTGTGTTACTGGTTAAAGTCCATTATCCATAAATAACTATATAGTTTAAGTGATGAATACTTAATAAATAAATAAATCAAAATATCGGGTGACCAATAAAGTTCGTGCGTTTTTACACGTCATTCTACCCTTTGGAAAAATTTAAACTTTTAAGAAATCGATGTTATGTTGAAGTGTTTAATTCCGAGCCAATATAAATATCAACAACGATAAAACATGATGTTACGTCACGATTTTGTTGTAGATGATGAAGTTGTCTGTTTATTTGTTCTCTATATTTGTTACTTTTTTGAGATTTTATTTTTTTTTCTTTCTCTGTTTTTATTGTATTGATTCTGTTTGATCCCGATGGATTGTAAAATAAACAACAATGTAACTGTGATTAGGATACTATACATCAACCTGTATAAGTGTTTCACACACTATCAGTTGTGCTGATCAATTAGGTTACCATGGTAATTTAGGTAAATCACACTTCAAGTTTTACCTAAATTTCATGAATGATGGACTTCAACTCTCTCATACAAATCTAATTTTCACACAAACTAGTACACGATTACAGAGAAATCATTGACATTACATACATTTTAAATACAAAGATAATTTGCACGGTAACTAAAAGTAATCGAAATAAAATCAAATACTGTAATAATAATCACTGACACACAGTACCGATACGTACATAAAATCTACACCACAAATGTGAATAATTTGTTTCTACAAGCTTCTGTATTATACGTTTATCTATATTTGAAAGATAAGTAAGTAAAGATTACCGGTACCGGTACAACTAATTTTAGGTTAAGAAAACGGTTAACCCTGATGATCAATAATGAAAATTTTGTCTCAACGATCCAGATTCAAATGCTTCAGTCTAGTGACCGTCTTAACTTTTTTTCGTATAAACAACACCATTTCCAACTGCGTAGGAATAGCAGTGGTTACAGTTGTAACTGCTGGAAACTATCACACTTCATGTTTTTCCTTCACCCCAACCTAAGTAACTTGTATTTGGATGAAAGTCACACCTGATGACTTCGCTGACACTCTCATCTAAACCGATGATGCAGGCTTTTCGCCACCTGAGCGATTTAGCGTTGCAAACCCAACTTCTGGTGACTGTAATCTTGTCATCGATTATGTCAAACTTGGGGATACAGGAAATTATACTTGTAAAATAGTCGATGAAGGAAGATTACTCTACCGATTAATAGTGGAGGGTACGTATGTGATGATTTTGAATGTGTATTTATAAAGGATGTTCCAGCCAAGCGTTCGCAATTTTATACTTGGAAAGCTAATATAATGATAATTCTGAGTTTTGAATATTCCCTCATAATAGCATTTTTAGTCTTTCCGATGCTGCTATTTTCATTGACCTTGGAATTAATTTCCAAGCAAATTGCATGTCAAATTTTAAACAATGCGTTGTAGGTAGGTATCAATTCATATTTAGAAAGTTGTAGGCAACAGTTCATATAGTTAGAATCCACTGTCGGTTTATTTATTTCCAACTGAGAATACATTATCCAACAATATATACAAAGTACCATACTGCTTAAGCAGCTTCACAGGATATCAATTTTGCTATATAGCAAAAGTGAATTTAGTTGTTTGCATGATTAATTTAAATACGAATTTAAAGTTGCCTAACAACTGTTGTAAAATAACTTTTGCTGCACAGCAAAATAGATATGCAGTGAAGCTGCTATAGCAGTATGGTACTTTATACAGAGTATCGGTGAATAATTTTTTCTCAGTTGGATTGTTGGAAATAAATAAAACGACAGTGGATTCTGACTAAATGGGTTGTAGCTGTGCTTTCTAAATATGACTTGATACCTACGACGCATTGTTTAAAATTAAACGCGATTTTCTTGAAAATTAATTTCAAGGTCAATGAAAATAGCATCATTGGAAACCCCCCTCCCCTTTCAAGATGTTGTTTCTGTATATCCAGAACTCAAAAATTTCATATTAGCTTTACGAGTATAAAATTGAAAATGCTAGCTTGGGACACCCTGTATAGAATGTATCTACTATCATATACAGGATGTCTGAAAATGAATTCCAGGGTTTTAAACGAGTTCGTTTTTTTATTTTTTGAACTACTATGCAAATGGTCAATTTTGAGCATATTTTTGGTGTTACTATATTCAAGTTTAGTTCAGTTGTTGTTCAGATAGCAACACTGACCATGCACTAACAGACCATATACAGTACTCGCAATTGTACTGAAGCACCGTGCTGCAGTGATGGCTTCACCCATAGAAAACCAAAATCATTGAATATAATAACATAAACCATAAAAACAATTCCTATGCGTATCAAGGTGTGGTCTGAGTTGAAATTCCATTTTGATGTCTCCAGGACTCTAAGTGGTACATTGGATTCAGTTACACTAACTTCTAAATAAATTTGTGACGTTTGACTTTTAGTATTATACGCTACAATGTAGCAGCTACATCCATGTCTTCTCAAAATAACATTAATAAAATTGCATTTAAATCTTCGGAATTCTTCTCCTGTATGAAGTCTTATACAAAGAAAGAGTCTTATATGAACAGTTTATACTAATAGCTGGACCACCAAGACAGTGTTCTTCTACAAAGGTGTTGAAATTCCTGATGGCAGTAGGCAACAGGTGGATTCTGAGCAAGTTCTTCTGCAATGGAAGATTCAAAACGCCACTCCTAGCTTGGACATGTCATGGAAAATCGATCCCTATCACTTCAGCAACATCACTCAAAAGATTGATGCGAATGACGATGGAATCAACATAATAGGAACGTCCTATTTACCCTCCATTCCAATGCAGATAGGCCACAAGTTGAAATCTCGTGCAAGGTTAATGAATCGGGAAAATATAGTACACTGACTTCTGCCATCGTTGGACTTCAATGTAAGTGAAATACAAGTTAAAGTTCTTTATCGTTTGTTTTGAAATTGCGTTTCAATGTTTAGATCCGACAAAGAAAGTGAAACCATATCGGTATGAAGCCTAGACGAAGTCGTTCTGTATTGCGAAGCGGATAAATTCCGGAACCAGAGTATCAATGGGAAAAACAAGAAATAGAGAATTCAGCGTACACATGAAACCTACTGGCGAAAGAATATCTATTAAGCCTGTTGTAGACGGTCACTACCGATGCGTTGCAAATAATACGGATGTAGGGGCGAAATCCGATATTATATCGGTGAAAATGTCACGCTACAGTTACATAAATTTCAAAGGTTTAATAAATAAAAAAACAGGTACTGTAGAGAAACTGTAAAACAAAAACTAAAACAGTTGTCTGTATACCAATGTTTAATTTATTGGAAATATAACAAAAATTAAATTAATTATAAGACTAATGTTAGTTTCTGTTTTATTTGAGACAACTTATCTCACAATTGGTGGATTAATGATTTGATTTGATTTTTATTTTATTATACCTGCATCCCATAGAAACAATAATTGGGTACAGCAAAAATGTAATAAGTAACAAGGTTAATATTAATTGTAACTGTAATAGTAATTGTAACACTGAATAAAATATATGACATGTGAAAAACGGCTGAACTGAATAGAACATATTTGACATTTATTTAACTTCTAAATAGTGAATAATGAAGTATTTCACATGACTTAAATGTTGACCGAATTTAAGATTTGATTGTTGAAAAAAGTCCCAAGTGAAACACGTACGTAAAAATGTGTTAAACCGTATCGAATGTTGCTTAAGCAACATCAATTAAGATAATAGATGACTTTTAACGCATGTTGCCAAACAACATGAGCTAAAACAATAACAAACGAATGTTGTGAAGAAATTTGAGTTAAATCAATTGAGTCAAATTGCATCAATTTGAATCAAATTTCATGGTGAAAATAACATGCTTTCCCGTCATTATTGACGGACTATTTTACTTGTAGTAAACTGTTAAGCAAACGTTTTGCTTGTTAGGCGTATGGCTTTTTTGTGTAGCCCTTGTTTTATGCGGGTTCCGTATATGCAAATTCACTATTTTACGACGAGAAAATTATCTGGGACAGTCGCTATATGGAAGAAAATTTCGCTATTATGCGATTCTGTCCGATGGGTCATAAGTGAAAATGTTCCCTCAACTGTTCCCTGGACGTTGTGTGTGGCACAAATTATAGTCTTACTTAACCATGAATTTTTCGCTATAGTTTTCAATTTTCCTTAGAAATTCAATATACGCGATTTTTGATTTATGCAGTTGTTTTAGTGTTTTAATCTGCAAATCGTAGTAAACGTTAATATCACTTCAAAACGTTCCCGGAAATTAAGCTAAATGAATAATTACTAAGGACCCAAATTCTGCTTTTAAAATCGGAAAATTTTGATTTTTCTGCAGAATTTCGTAATTGAAATTAGAATACAGTAACAGGGCACTGTCTATCAAGTGAATGTTAGACAGTGCGCTCTATGAACCGCACTCCGGTTCATAGAGGAACCCAGAGTGCGTAAACCCATTCTGCTAATTCTGCTTTTAGATTGCCTTAATAATTACCCACCCCCCTTTCTGGAAACTATTTGAACAACTCTCGTTTATCATGAAAACACCTGAACAAACGTATAGTTTGTAATACCCCCATTCACATTAAGCGCATTATTATGTTGTAGGTGGATTACGATCGGAAAACGAAATTCTACAGAACTTTTAAAACATGACTACACGAACTTAAAATTGGACCATTCATCATTCGAGAAATCTGTTTAAAATGGGATCTAATATACGCAGTAAGCTTTCATCTGGGTATACATCTTCCTCGTTGCCTTATGAGGCAGACCCAGCCTAAGCTGTTCATAAATTTCAACGGAATATAGTTAACTGGAAGAAAAAAATATTCTTACAATTCTGGCCCCATAAACGGCAAAGCTGTTGACCTGGTGAAAGAAAACAAGGCCATTAACGTGGTTCCTTGTTTTTCTAAAAAGCATGCTCATCAACAGGGCTAGCGCTGCAATCAAGCGATAGCAAACGCCTCATTGTTTATTATATGCGTTGAGTTGAGAGAAAAATTAATGGTTCCTCTGCCGCTTCTTATCCATGACTCAAGTGTTTTAAAGTGTACTAAACGAAGATTCCTAAACTTATAAAACCAGAACGGAGTCTCGACACATCTAATGAGCGAGCAAAGGCTAAGTCTGTGTAGTACTTCAGAAAAAAATATATACGAGTAACTATAAAATAAATTGTTAAGCAACAACATGTTTTGACTTGAAATCTCAATGTCACGTTCATTAAACTTGTTTATATGTAAAATATTTTAAAATTATGCGAAAAAAAGCGCTAAATAGAGCAGTGCATACAATACAGTCAAAATGAAAGCATAATTCAATGCTGCTATCTATTGCATTAACACCAGGTGATAACGAAAACAAGTTAGATCAAGCGATACCGAAAACATTAATATGCAAATAAGCATTGAATTTCTTGAAAACAAGTTTTTATCAGGTTAAGCTCATAACTTTCTAATTTTTTTTAATGTTTTTACTTCGTTTCTAATGTGTGTATCAGTTAAGAGTCCTCAATTTATGCGAGTTTGGTAAATGTGAGTTTCATTATTATGTGACATAAAAATTTCTGAGATGGTAAAAAAGAGGTACTTTCCAGTTGGAGAGGGTGCAGCCTAATGTTGCTATTTGCTTGTACTTGGTAATGAGTTTATTTTAAAGGTTAGGTTAGAGAAACAAAACAAAATTATACATTTAATACGTTTCTTTGTTTTTCCTAACCTAACTTGCAAATGTTTGCCTAACCTAACCTTCAAAATAAACCCACAACCAAGTACAAGCAAATAGCTGCACTCGATCTAACCGGAAAGTATCAAAAAAGTGAACATATACAGTACAAAAAGTTCGTTATTATGCGATTCTGTGCACAAGTAAATAAACGCTCCTGCAACTGCTGGTTTTGAACAATATGCCAGCCACGTGTGACGCAAATCCTGGCCCTCACATATGAAATTTTCACTGTTATTCAATTTATAATAAAATTATATACATGCGATTGCATGTTATTTCATTTTATAAGAAATTCAATATATGTGTTTTCGAGTTTAAGCACGCTATTATTCTATTTTTAAAAAAAAAATTCGATATACGCGATTTCGATTTAAGCAACATTTTCGCACAACATAGTAACCCTTGCCTAAATCGAGCACTTCTTGTACTCATACAGTTGTCCATGCATTTACAAGCTGAGAGTAATTCCCAATTTATGGGGTGTCCACCATGAACGAACTCCAACATTATCATTCAATTAAACAGGAAATGTTAGAATTTCATGGTGGATACCTTGTATTTGTACTGAACCAATACATTAGTTGTTGGTATACTATTAGTTCAGTTATGGTAAACAATTACAATATATATTATAAAAGTTTAGAATTGTTTAAAACTGTACAGTGCACAAGCTACAAGACTGTAGAGTTCGTTTAAAACAAACTGCCATTTAAAATAAAACAAGCACGCACCAGTCAATCAACATGGCTAGCACATTTTGTCCATTAAAATTTCTTTCAAGAAACCCTCAAAGACTAAATTCAAAATAAAAACAGCAGGAAACAAACTCACTAAACTAATCGGTTGGTCAAAATGTTTTGTTAAACTCAGTTTATTTTACCGATTGAATTCAGAATAACATTGAAGCAGGCTTAAAACTCAATCTTTTAGTATCATCTCATCATTAACCACAATGCAAATTTCAAAATTTTCTAAAACCATTCATCAGGTCAGCTGACACAACAGCTGGGAAGCCATCGCAATTACAACTTGTGGCTTTTGCACAAGAGAAGTGCTGAGATTGGAGTATTGAACGGAAGTCTTTGATGGAATATTGCTAGAACATTTCCTCTCTTCCCCCGTTCTTCCGGAAATGGACTTTGTGCTGCTCCTCTGCTTTTTTCCCTCCAAAATGAGAGCTCCAGCGTTTCATCATTCCCTATCAGGATTTGCTGGTGGCGGCAAAAGTGGAAGGTGCTGATAGGCTTGTTGATGCTCAGCGTTGATTGAAAATGGGCGCTTCGCAAAGTGACTGACTTTGGAATTCGGCACAAAATTGGAAATTGGTTGACGACAGGTGGTCTCGATAGAATGTGATGACGATATCATCGAGAAAAGTCACCGGACTTCTTGACTGCATTTCATCAATGGTTTCAAAGAGTCTGTCCGAAAACTTTTTTTTAACAGATCAGGAAAGTTTATACGTTTTATACGCTTTATATTAGCTTCACTTGTGAGTTTGTTAGTTTGTGAGTGAGTGAGCTGGGAATTGAACGTATACTGCCATCTACAATTGTTTATAATAATAATAATACTATATTGTATAGTCCAATGTGCAAAAATTACATCAAGTGAGAACTGCATAAATCGAAAATCGCATAAGTTCAATGTAACAACTTCGATTCTTCGAAGTGTCCACTTTCGATTTCTTCAAAAATTGAAGAAATCGAAAGTGGAATTACCCAAAACTCGCATAAATCGAATATAACATTACTCAAAGATCGCATTAATCTATATACCCAAAACTATATAGAGTATTCTTAAAAAGCATTTTTAATGTACTTGTTTTATGGGAAATTGAACGACATCCATTTGCTAGATTTAATAAAAATTCACAAATTAATAAGGTGGAAACGGCTTAATAGGATGCTTAGTAATAAATCTGATCTTTCTTTTTAATATACTTGAATCTTATCGATTTAAGACGTTTTGTCGCTCTCTATATGATGTTATACCTTAAATTCACAAAACCCACAAGTGTGGAATAGGACTTTCCGTATAATTCGATATAAACACAGAAATTAATTATTATAATCAAAATGTACTGTTAGTGTAAATAAACAAACTATTTTATAGAAAGTTAATATGGTTGTCAAAAAAATAAAATAAAAAAAAGAGAATTCTTTATCAACTTTTTCATGTCAATCCGGCCACCAGACAAGTTGACAAATCCCAATAAACTATCTCTTCCTTGGGACTACGCTTCCTTTTGAACATCCAGTGCTTCCTTCATATTCTATTCAGCTCTATGGACCTGTCAACAGCAATGACAGAAAATTTTAGCCCACATTGTGTATCACTTTCTAACATGTGGTGCGACTTCTACTTTTCAACAGAACCTGTTCCCTAAAATGTCATCATCGCCATATGGTTTCAGAGTCACGTTATATCACAGTACTCTCATGTCACAATATTAAGGTTGACTAAGTTCCGCACTAATTACTGTCATTAACAATTTAAATATGGAAACAGCGTTTAAATGTTTCGTAAATATTCTATAAAAAAGGGTTTTCTTTGAATGGATGATGTGCATTTAAATGTGCATCAGTTAGTACCACCAGGCTTACATTTTCAACAAGGTCAATACAGCTTAAAACGAGATCGGACGCAGTGAGTGGTCATAAACAAAGTGAATTTCCACTGTGAGAATGCACACGACTAATTTCAATTTAGTTTAATTGTAGGTATTTTAAGAAAGTCTTTAAAAATAAAATCATAGATCATAACGTGTAAACAAAATCCAGTGAAAATCTTTTGGAGCATTCACAGGAAATCCTCGATTTATGCGGATTCTTTCACTAATATGAGAGAAACCACTGTTCCAGAATGGCTATGTCCAAATACTTCCAAATATTCAAGGTTATGTGTCATCTTTAATATCAACACTGCAACTATTGAAATCAAAAGGCACATGCTCTACCAGATCGACCAATGGAAGAACGGGATCATCATATAAGCTCAAAACCCAATAGATCTTGCCTTTGCAATGACGAATAATGACGCTCAAGGGATCGCAGGAGTTAAGGCTTGTGGTTTTTATCACGTGGACCAACTTTATGTAGATGCTCAAGACTTTGGACAAGCTAGAACTAAAGTGTATATGTGGCCCTCGTGGGAAAAAACAAAAACATCGTCAATCAACTGGCTTTGGAATAAAGAAATGTACCATATCGTTCTCTCATGAAAACCGAGATAAAGTCGTTCGTTCATTTTAGTTATGAGTATGGTGTGCATACAGCGATACTATTGAAATTAGGGTACTTATGAGTTAGCTGCCCTTCTCGTTTGGGACTTTAGACCATTTGCATTACTTGACATGTTGCAAATTGCTTTTTTTAAATTATCTATACCGAACCTGAACTGAAGATCGTGGGTTTAAATCCTAGTTTAGGTTATTTTAAATACGATAATGAGAAAAGCGAGAAGGGTAGCTAACTCACGTACGAAATTAGATACGCAGATAACACTGTACGAAATTAGATACCAGTTTATTTTTCTTTGTCTATACTAGCTAGAAAACCAATTTCTCCAATTACTAGCTTTAAATTACTAGTTAATTACTGACCTTAAACATACTGTACTACCTTCGCAGAACGATCAAAAGCCTAAATTCCTAACTGTGAATGAGTTGTGTCGGCATACCAAATTTCGAGTCAATTAAAATTGATAAGAGTCCATAAAAAACAAGTAAACTAACAAACCCACAACCGTGCATTGGAGCTATAGAGATAAATTTATCTCAATTAATTAGAAGGCATTTGCACTTAAAAGGCATTTAAGATAAAATTTTAAATTTTGAACATTTTACTTTATCAACATTTTTGTACTGCATTTTCAATGGGTTACATTGAAAATCCATTCCCCATTCGTATTAAGCACAATGGACCAGATGTTTTTTAAATGTCAAGTTCTGACCTTTAATGGAGTCAACATTTGCAATGACATTTTTGGTGGGAAAAAAACGCATACAAATTGAAAATTCTTGCATCGAAAATGTTAGTGGAAATGCAAGATAATCAATTATAGCAATTATGATTTAGTTTATTGTAGCACTAGAAAGATGCCAAAAAAAAGGTGGTTTTTCCATAAAGTGAATTTCAGTTCAGCAATTTGCTGGAGTGTTCTCTCATCGATTAAGTAGCATAACAATAACTTAATAAAACCATTCCAGTGTGATTTGCAAAATACAAACATTAGCTCGTAAAATGGTCATTAAGTTAACTAGATATGCATTCCACCGTGTCAAAGTGGCTGCCTCTTCTAACCGGCTCGACGCGCACTGCCAAAATGATTCTTCAGTCTCGGTATCCATCAATTATTTACAGCAAATTGCTTATTTACACCAATCAAGGTTCCTCTTACGTGAACACATAACCCCACACCACACGCACCCAAAAAAATAAAGAAAGGTTTTCCTTTCTACGCCTTCGCTAAAGTGTCACCTTAGCAATACTAATCAAATTACTTTCAGGTACTGCCACTACACAAAAACAACAAACACTGATAATGTTGTTTTAATAGCATTACACTCTTAATATTAATCGATTTGTTGTTGTTGACTTTCACAAAAGTAACTACTTTTACCTATGATTGGTGTTTGTGTTTTTTAGCACAAAAACTTCGATGTAACCACCATTATATTTAAAACCTCTTTTCAGTTGCACTGGTGTGATCTACCTCATACACGTACCGGTACATAAAATAGAAACTAAATATGTACTAAAAATAAAATCATATTTGCTATAAGTGTACTTAAACTTTTAAACACTATCCTTAAATTCCATTAACCCCAAAACCATTCTGGTGCCGATTGCTTGATATTTCCGGTTTGAGTATGATATAAAAGGAAGTTTACTGTAATAGGAATGTTTCCCGAATTCTACTGTGTTAAAAATTATTTAATTGAACGAATCCTTATTTTGTGGAAGAGTAACTACAAATAAGTAAGAGTTACAGTAGGTACAGTAAGAGTTGATTAATAAAATTGATCAAAATGTCATAAAATTCTATTTCAAATTAACATTTCATTTTGAATTCAATACGACTTCAAATTGTCTTGCTTCAAAACATCTGTGGTCAGTAGTTGAGTGTGACAAGGTGTTGAGCGTTTGAGCAAGACGGTGAGCAAGTAGTTGAGCGTTCAAATGACATTTGCGAAACTTAATGCTTAACATAATTAAACATTAAAGCATAACATTCTGAAAATAATCAGCTTAGCAAACATGAATCACAAAACTTGTAAAAGATTCATACGGAAATATGAATAGCATATAGCTTAATTTCTCATAACAATTATTACAAAATTTATTTACTCATTTCAAAACGTTCATTAGTGAAACGTTGTTCTAATTATAGTTTTCCAGCTCTGTTGACGGACCATCAGCTAGTGCAATTGAGGAGTTGGGTGAAATAACGACGTAACTCAAAAATGGTAGTTTTGAGAAAACGAGCAAAAACTTCTGGCACCTTCAAATATAAGATTAAAAAAAAAATTCCTTGTCAACTGTCTATTTATAGAAAGAAAATAAACAGGTTTTGCAAAAAAATCTCTTTACTTTAGTTGACAGGCCTTAAGTTACAGACACTAAAAATACAATTACGCCGTTATTCCAAATATCGTGCTAATTTATAAATCGTTTTTCGAAAGATCAGTAACTTTTGGGAAGTGAAACAAGAAAGTGCAACAACCAAGAAGTGAAGCGACATAAATAAAGAAATCACAAAACGTTTAATATTTACAATACTGTACAGTAGTAGCATTTCCATATTCTTGCTCCAAAAAGTCCGAAAATGTAAATTATATACAGTATAACCCAATGTCTTAATGCTATAGGTTGTTCTAAAACGATTCGATATATGCATTTTAAGGAATATCAACGTTAAGTGATTTTACGCCGTTTTCCCACACAACTCTTCAATTATAAAACTCCATTTGCAAAATATAACATAGTACTATGAAACACACTCACGTGGTATATAGTAGCTTTATGAATCATTTTGCAAGTTCTAAGCAAAATTAAACGGGAAACAAATCATAATGAACGAGACAGTGTTAAGGTTACAGGTCTATCAGATAATAGTAACTTACTGATCCGACTACTGTACCTGGAAAACATGTGACATTTTAAACTCACATTTCAGCAAATATTGCAGTGAGTACCATACTTGATACATGGCATTTTTTCAACACATCACATTGTTAAATACAAATGTCAAACCTGAAGGTAACTCATCCTAATTTTCTAATCTAATTCACCACGAACGCATACTATTCCACTCATTATATTCTCATATATGCCACCACATACTTTAACTCTGCCATACATATTACTGTATATTTACACTTCCTTATACTGTACTCTACTTTCTGCATTTTTCTATCGAGTATGCTTGTGTCGTGCATCTATGCCATTTATACTATGCTTACACTTCATCATGCTGTGCACGCTATATTTTCTATTCAGTATGTTTAACAAAATAGCGTGTGTGACATGTTAAAAGAGGCACAAACTGATCTCTCCAGGCACCTTTGCCCAAGCATGCCCAACTCACCAGCATGCAGCTGGACCAACAGATAGCACAGGGCAGTCTTCATAGCAACCAGGCAGAGAGTCATCGTTTCTGCGGCTGCCGTACTCCATCGACACCAAGCAACTGATGCCTATGCTGCGAAGGGCATCATGTGGTGCGCATGCATCGATTCTGGATTGGGCGCCACTTCACGCACTGCCAAGTCTTGCCAGATGGATAGACGTGCTAGGGCCAAGGCACAAGGTGAGAGTGAGATAAAGAATGTACCAACAGACATCACACGCCCCCAAGCTTGGCAAGTTATTTGTATGTGAAGTCTGGAGCGATCACCAAAAGTAGATTTTCATTGTGTGCGCGTATTTACTAAGAATGCTTAAGTACTGACAATGTTGGGGTAACAATCTTTCATCAGTGGGAAAGTTTCGTACAAAACGCAAAAGAAAATTAAAGGTTTGGCCGGGATAACGTTGCATGTAACAATTCGTAGTTTTGAGTAAATGGCAAAAGAAATATTCAGCAACACATTATCACATATTAGGTGCACAATTTCGAAGTGATATATGTATGTTTTAGGTAGGTATGAGTTTGTTTATTGACAGCACTAGTATGTGTATTTACGAAGAAAATTTACCAAGGTAGAGTAGCCATCTGTCAGCAGTGAAAATTCACTGCTGAAAGAGTAAACGAGAAATATAGTTATCACACAAAAAAAATTAAATTACGTTAAGTCAAACTACTGTATTTGGAAAAAAATCGTCACTACATTTAGTGAATAGTAATTTAACAACCTCATATCAGAAGAACACGTAATCTCTCGTAAAACTTAAAATCTTCTATAAAAGATCTTAAACGTAAAATCTTCTATAATAATTGGTTTAGTTTGTGTGGTTCAAGGTTGTGTGCGCGCATTGTGAAATGTAGAAGGGTGAATGTTTCCCTCTTTCCCTTCGCTTCACCCTCTGCACATGGGGTGAGAAAACTGGGGTGAAGAAATGAGGGTCCATCAGTGGGGGACCACCTGGATTTGATAATGGTCAGTGATAATGATCAGTCCTCTTTCAGGCAGCTTCGAAATAGCAGCCTGTCTAATTCGAATTCAACGAATTTAACTTTTAACTCATATTGCGAAGCAACATGAGTTAAAATATTAAATTACTGTAACGAATGTTGCGAAGCAACACGAGTTAAAATTTTATAATAATAACTAAAATAACAAACTTTCCCGTCACTTTGACGAGCTATATACTAGTGCTTGAATGAAAGGCCACTAGACTAACAGAAAATGCTTTACAAAACAACATATAATAAATCAGATGCCATACAGAAAGTTCTCGATTTATACAGTTTATACAACTTTAAAGTTATATTCCGTGCATATCTCGCATATAACAAAACTATACACAAAATCGCATGACAAGTTTTTTCACATGTGCGCATCTGGGAGAGAGTTCCTCGTCTCATAGTAGCGAAATCGTATACAGCATTGAGAACTCGCACAAATCGAGGACTTTCTAAAAATTGATGGATTGTCATTATTATTGAAACTTAAGTTAAACTAACTAAGCTGAAGTGCTCTTATTCTCAGCACACACCTAAAAGCAGACTTGTTTATACGTGATGAAACAAACATGAAAACGGTTTTTAAAAGAAAAATTCTAATTCCGGTCATTGGACGTGGCAGAGTTCATCACACAACAAATAATCAATTACAAAGAGATTGAGCGAACTTGGATTTTACGACCAATAGATTACCTCACAGATCAACGCACAGATGGGCGGACATAAACGACCATATCTTCTTTTTTTGACGTCGTAATAGCTTTCTATCCATACAATTTGGAACCATTGAATCAGGATTGTCGAGTCGAGCTAGATAAACATCACTTCAACAAACGTTACTCAACCAACGCGACCGCTTACAGCTCATTTTATGACACTTATGGCCAATGCTTCTTTTTTTTTTGTTGGAGAGAATACTAACATTTCCTTCGAAGATGTATCTAGAATATCTCGGATTCACACACTACTAAAATTGCTTCTGTACTTCTAGTTTGATACGAAAACCCCGACAATCCGAAAGCAATGAGATGATCATCTCATTCAAGTCATTCATGTAAGCGCTACATCTTTACACGTCCTTCAATTCCCTCGTGTAGGTTTTCAGAGGCACGATGATTTGCAAGTAAATTGTTTCTGAATGACCAAGCAAAGAAAATTTCCATAACACTTGTTCGGCTTAAAGCAAGTGAAACATGCAACGGAAGCAAATTTGGTTATTCAATTACGCACCCATTTGTCACCGTGACAAGAGACCACGAAGAAAGCTACTTGGTGTGTGTTGATGTTACGCCATAATGGGCAAACAAAGATTCATTTACAATCCAACCGGAATGAAAATGAAAATGTCACTTAAGTCTCAAAATGTTGTTGGGCACATGGGTAAAAAGTTATTCACGAATGGAACAAATGATTTAGTTTATCATTCGTTGTCTTAAAATCACTGTTCATCATGATAATGTTGACGTCATTCTTAGACACACCTGTCGCATTGAACTTTGGAATCCCATAATCTGACAAACTATTTCTGTTCATAAACTTTCAAAGGTTTTAATTGCATTATCCAAAAAAAGCATATTCACAACAACGATAATGCTCTGCTACAAAATATGATGCAACTTTTATAAATCGTCCAATATAACTTAATACCACGATGACAGCAATTCCATGCAATTGTGTATCCAAACACGACTTTGATTCTTTGCTGAAAACATTTTCAAAAAATACAATATATAGCCTACGTCATAAAGGTTTAGTAGCTAACGGCAAAGGCAGATCAATATTGGAATTTGTTTTTCATTCCTCAATGTTAGTGTAATCTAATATCTAGTGACAGTCGAAAACCGCATAAAGAAAAAGAAAGTTAAGCATTGAAAATTGAATGCAAATAATGCAAAAATTCAAACCATTCAATTCATAAAAAATAAAAAAAAGTCCGCTGAAAGAAGTTTTGTTGTTCGGATACATATTTTTGTTAGCTTATTTGAAGCTCACTTCACCAAAACTTTTTTTCTAAACTATGGTCGTGTTGAGAGCTAAAATATGAAATAAATTTGATGGATTCATGAATTCCGTCTTTCACAAACTCAAAATGTTTTTAATGTAAAACTTCAATTTTATTGTATGCCAGAAATGTTGTTCATGATTCAGCTACAGTAATTAGCATGGTTTGTAGATAATCAATGAAAAGTTAAGAACGAATTGTATACTTAAATGAATGAATTTTGTAGGTTCTGCAACACACATATCAATGTTTTGCATCTTTCTATACACCAAGCCAAGTCCCCGCTTAACGTTGTTTCAGTAAGGTCGTTTCCTTATAACGTCGTCGTAAAACCTACATAATATTCCATAGCATACAATATACTGTAACAAACTTACAGTATAGCCTACTGTCAATTACAATGGTTTCACTTAACGTTGTTTCAGTTAAAGTCGTGGTTACCTAACCATGGAAACCTAACCACGACGTTAAGTGAGGACTTGGTGTATTATACAGGGAAAAAGAAATTCCCGGGTTATAAAGAGAATTTATTTTCTAATTTGGACAACCTTTGTTCGTTGTTTTGAGCAAAGCTGTAAAGCTATTGTATACAAGTTTTAAGTTTAATCGGTTTCTAACATACAGCAGCACTGACAGGCCATGTAACTGTACAGACGCAGTGATGGTTTCATCAAAAATTTAGAAAAACCAAAGTCATTGAATAACAGCAGCCATGAAATTTCATTTTTATGCATACAGGTATGCTTATCCGAGTGTGGTCTGAGGTGGAATTCTATTTGATCTCTGCCTACAGAGCTGTAAAGTGCACACGTTGAGTTACACCAAAACGTAAATAAACTTGTGAGATGTGGCATTTTACTTTAATAACATATGCTAATACGCACATTCCTTTTTCAAAGCAACATTAATTGAATTTCAGTCAATTAATGATGGATCAAAATTTGGAAGTTTTACTGCACACCCTATATAAAACTGTTATGTCTGATCTACATTATCCTATAGTGATTCAACTTGCAGTAGTGGACGCGCGTGTACTGTAATGTTCATGTTAGATTAAATTGATAAATATCTTTAATCAATTGCCAGCTCAAACTTTGTTTCACCAACAAAAGTTTTAATAAAACTCGAATGAACAGACAACTCACTGTATTAATTACACACAGTCATTAAACAACGTTTTAAAATACAGAAATAAATTTACACTTGGATGGCCAATCCGGCTATCATAGTCATGCATTACTCATAATCCCATTAATAATTGATGCAAACTCAGCGGGATCTCTTTGATGACTATCGCAAAGTTTATTTTCAAGACGCTGTATGTTTACAAGATGAACAGTGGAATAACTGATGAGCAATAACTATGC
The DNA here is from genome assembly GCA_034695005.1 of Cryptops parisi. Lineage (NCBI taxonomy): Eukaryota > Metazoa > Arthropoda > Chilopoda > Scolopendromorpha > Cryptopidae > Cryptops > Cryptops parisi. The sequence goes on along the minus strand of JAQIWH010002402.1, from coordinate 5,527 downwards.
CATTTATAATACAGTGAACGGATATTGCGATTCTATAATAATCACATTTCTCTTATGGAGTCGCGACCAGACGTACACACATCCATAGTAAAAAGTTATGTTCATTGTATTCGGCATCCACTGTACTTACACAAAACAAGTTGTCGCTGAACATTATACTGTAATTATTGCACATTTGTATGATACACCCATAGTTAATGTTAATCACATTACCGAAGTATACTATTAACGTACGTACATCATGGTTCCGTACCCCATGGTCGCGAATTGATTTCGCGGATTTCGAGTTTTGTTCGGATTTTGAACCCAGATTTTCCTCGGTTCGAATATCGAGTTGTTTGTAGCTCGGATCTCGAGGGTACATGTGTTTAAAAATTTTAGGTTGCAAGCAAAAAAGTTTGGGAACCACTGACGTACAACAAGTAGCTATTCCTCACTTTACGTGAATTCACACAATGTAATTTTCCTCTTGTAGTTGCCTATTACTATTTGACCTACAGGGTGTTCCTAAAAGGTTGAGTCAAATTTTAACCACCGATGCTACGCATCAATACAAAGCAAAAATTTCATATAAACAAAGGTTCAAAAATGCATACTCATTTGCATACCGGTGCCTACACTGATCATGAGACAATGGGCCTACGCAATTACGTGACTTCGCTATGTGTTATCTCAGAAGGGAAGCATTTTCAGACTCATGTTGTTTGCTTTATTTTGATGCGTAACATCTGTGATTCAAATTTGACGCCGTTTAAGAACATCCTGTATATTATTTTTCACTTTTAATCCTGTTTTTTTCCCCTTAACCACGGCAATCTACTTGATTTTTTCCGATCCTCCCAGATGTCTTTCGCAAACATTCAATTAGTTAATGAGTTCCACGTTCAATGATTAAAAATATTGGACGTCGTTTTTCCCCCCACTATTCTAAACATTTAAAAACCAATATGAGAAAAATAATTGAAAAAGCTACCTGAGGACATGTTTTGTCTTTCTCAGCACTCATTCTACTTGCCCCACCTGTGAGCGACAGTTAAATCGTCTTCGTGCAACCTCCATTTCCCATCACCGAGTATCTAGTGCACACTTCCAGCGGCAATGAGGCTATCTTTTGATCATAATGGCCAACTGAGACGAGCCCGAAATTAGGAAGCACACACAAAAACCTAATCAGCTACAACTTTCCATCACTTTAACCGGGCTCTTTGCCTTGCAACAATTCTGCTTGACATCTTTTCGGAATTGTCTTTCATGTCGCTACGTCCCAGGTGTTTTGTTTTCCGTTCTGGCAAATTGCAAATGGGTTTGGTGCACAATACCACAGATGCTAACAACTTTTTTGTTTGAGTATGCTGTTTGTTCGAAGCACAAGGATAATTCGAATTCGCAAAATTTTTGAAGTAGCAAAGTCGCAACATTGCGTATCTGCAATCGATGAAACCTTCGCCTTTAATTACCCAGTTGAGCGAACAGATCGAGTCAAAAGCTAGTTCAATCAATAAGTTGACTTGCAGCAAATCTCATCGGATGTGATCAAAGAGCATGATACACACTATAATGGGACACTCATAAATCTCTTTTTAATAGTCCATAATAGTCGAAACTAGACACTAAATGAATTGTATTAACGGTTGTACATTTCCTACCCTTCAAGATTGAATTTTTAGATTACATGTTACTTTTTAATTACCAATGTCTAATTTCCTCTTTTACAGTATTGAACACTAACCGGAAGGTAGCCTGAGTACCGGTTTACTGCAGTTAAATGAACTTTCCGACTGCACAAAGTTTGACTATTGAAGGGCGTTTAAAGATCTGAACTCGCCCTACTGTTTATACTTCACACTTCTTGCACTAATATTTTTGCACATGTGGCTATTTTGGTCAAAATTATGCGTTTGGAAGGTCGAATTGCACCTAACACATCCGAAAATTTTTCTGAGTCATTTTTGACAAAAATGTTAGTTACACACTTTTATACCAAGCCCTTCAAACAGAAATCACTGATCCACTGACAATCCAAAAATTGAAATTAATCAAGAATAAAAATATCAAAAAATTAATACAAATTTCGATATGAATCAAACTTGAATACTAGAACATTGCGTACTCCACTTCCAAGCTACATCATTAGCACAATAGACATTACAGTAACAATTTTGAATAGAAAACTCGATCATCCCTGGCAAGACTTTTTTACTCCACATTTTTCAATAAAATTTAAAAGGTTGATGTTTTTATTCTTCATTAATTGCTCTGTTAAACCCTTTGACGATTAAACTAACTTTGGTTGAATTGTATTTCTCGCTTGATCATACAATCACGGTTAGGGTTACTAAGGCTCTATGCAAAGCTTTATTCAACATAATGACAACATTTTTAATCCTCGAATAATTTTTACCTTTGGTTAATTAACTGTAGAGTTAACTGGTGGTACAAGTGGAACACTGATATGATGTTTAAACCATTATCCAGTAATCGCTACCATTACGCTTTTAATCTCTTTAGCTTGGGACTACTACATATGCAAAGTTCCACGCTAAATCTAAATTATTCCGCTCATTTCATAAATAATGACTAATCTTCACTCATTTAACATGTATTATATAATCTAAACCTTGTGGCACTTACCAACCTTACCTATGTGCAGAACAGAATTATATAATCTGATAAATTAACGCGTTACACTATTGAATGGCCAATCGATCACTGTTTTCATACTTTTTATATTGGCTTAACTAAGAGTTTGTGAGTGAATGAGCTGAGAATTGACCGTATACTGCAGTCGTACTGTATAGTCCAATGTATCAAAAAACGCATAAATCAAAAAACACATAAGTCCAATGAAAAAAAAATCAGTATATAAATAAATAAATCGAAAACTGCAGAAATAAAAAATTGAATTACTCAAAACTCATAAATCAAATACCGATATCGAATTATACTTGCAATCGCATAAATTTAAATTTGCATAAATCGAAATTAGCATAAATCGAAGCATTCAAAAATCAAAATTTTTTTGCATTATGTATGTACAGTACATACAATATACAATATCTGTATTTGACAATTACCCATCTAAAGAGTATTCTTAAAAAGCATTTTAATGTACTTGTTATACCTTGTGAGACAGAGGTTGATTCGATGTCTATGTTGATATCTATTTTTAGTCTGTGTTCTAATTCCATATCGGATTACTAAAGTTCTAAGCTCGTTTTTACGATACTCTACACTTTAAATTTTAAGTGCTTTCAAACAACATTTTGCTATATACACATAATAGTCCTATTGGTAGAATAAAATCAATAGGTTTAAAGTTATTTACTGTAACTTCTAAAATATAAGTCGCATCTTTGTATCATAATATGAACGAATTCCACATGGACCATAAGATATGGTGGATTTTATACAGAATTTTCCAGACTTATGTAAAAATTACGCTCCTCGCGAACGTCGCATAAATCGCAAAATCGCATCATGACATGAACACATTTTACGTATACAGAATGTTCCACATTTATGCTAAGGTTAGGCTTCTCGTAAACGTTGCATAAATCGAAAATCGTATAAAATTAAACTCTCAAGCTGCAAAATTTCACCATCGTCACTCGGGTACTACCGCGCAAAATCACATAATAGCAAACATTTTTTTTTTGCATATAACGTGCATCTGAGAAATTCCTTCATAACCAATTGGTGAAATTATAAGAAAACTCGCGTAAATCGAGGACTTTGTGTGCACGTACAATTGGATTTTGTCTGTCCAAAAATGTTTTGTTTTTCAAGCTAGATTACTGCAGGTAATTCAAAAAGCAAGAACTCTGCAACAAACGACCTGCAAGAGCTCTTCTCGATGAGTGGCCAACATTTTACTGGATGAACATCGTTTCATTGATAATGGAGAACCCACTTCATCTCGACATGAAGCATCCACTAGTAAACTAAGCGGAAACTATTCAAGCTGATAAAAAAAATAGGAGACAAATTTTACTCCGAATATAAATCAACGGAAACTCTATTAGGAAGTGTGTAAAGATGACTTTACGGTCAAAAGGCCATTGGTTGGTGTTTTTTTGGCAGACGACTCTAATATTTTTCTTAGCCAAAAGAACCCACTCCAAGTGGCAGCAAAAGAAGATACATAATGAATGACGAGAGCGAGTAAGAGAAGCAACTTGATGAGAAAACCCGGAGAAAATGAAGAGCGAGACAACCATTTTAGCTGGCCGCAATGGCATGGTTATTTCTCTCGTCTGTCTAAATTAAGTTGAGCTTTCTTCCCTCGTTTTCTTTAGTGTTTCCTGAAAAATTCATGAAACCACTGCAAATTGCATGTTGAGGAGAGGCCTATAGGCTCTCAAAACACACACTTACATGGAGATGTTCTGTTGTACATAACCCACACAAGCTATGATGATTACGACAAACATCATGTAAGATATATTAAGGTATGTTGTTTCACATGTTTCACAACTTTGGCCTTACATCAAACTGAATAACAAAATAGCCGATTTATGCGAAAGCCTTATATTTTATTTTACTAAAATGTGATGAGAGAATCGAGAAAAGTTCGCTATTACGCGATTTTCGTGTACAGATGACAACGCATTTTTTTATCGTTTTCGATATAATAAACGATATCTATCGATCATTCAAAATTTCTAGAAATAAGAAATTACTATTCCACTGTGAAAAGTAGCATGTGCGCCAAACGTGGCTTATACATGGGCGTAACGAGGCTGGGGCAGGTAGGGGCGCTTGCCCACCCCTAAATTTTAATGGGATGAAGTAAAAAAAAAATTATGAAAATCATCAAATTAATGAAATATAATTGATACATTACAATCTATATTCCACGAAGACTGGCTTTTATATAACTAGTATCTTGTCTTTTTTGTGTGAAGATAAACCTTTCCCCACCCCTGACCGAAATGCTGGCTACGCCCATGGACACATTCATTGTGGAATAAAAGCAGCTTCAGAACCGATCAGTCACTTTATGTATCAAACCACAAAATCGTATACAGCGGAATCACTTTGGGACTTGTAGTTTTTGAACAATAACCGGCTTATATATAACATTAAACAATGGATAAAAATCAAACGGTGTGTTGGGACCGACTGATTGTGATAACAATAGCCGATTGACAACATTATCCGTAATTATAATAACCGAATTCCACTGTAATAGCAAAGTTTTATGGTATATAACGAGAATCTGATTGATTATCGTCATATAATCTTAATAAAAATTTTATTTTATTTCAATTGACTCACTTCAACGTGGGTTCTCCATTTGAACATACATAGTGGTAACAATGTATGTTCAAATTTGTTGAGCTATTGAGCTCGACATACATACATACATACATACATACATACAGTATGTATGTGTGTATGTGTATGTATGTATGTATGTATGTATGTATGTATGTAACAGTAACGAACGCTTTAGCCCCGCCCATCGGGTGACGTCCTCAACACATCATGTGCCCCGCCCACCGGGTAACGCCCCCCGTGCAATAGC
>JAQIWH010002401.1:0-24861 GCA_034695005.1 Cryptops parisi | reverse complement strand
GGAGTTTCAAATTGTATGCGATGAATTGTGGATAATTCATACATTCATACATTGTGGATAAACGTTTTTTCAGAGCCTATGTTAAATAAATTATGCTCACTATGTAAATCGTGTACAGCATACGTATAATACCAGCAATGTATATTGTTTTATTGTCAATTTTTTACACTCAAGTGAGTAAACAAACCAAAATAGAAAGGTATACAATCGAAGAATTTTATAGAATGCCAAGCTTGATTTATGCATATATTTCTTTATAATTTTTTTACACAGTGGTCATAAAATACATAATTATAGTCATAAAATGAAATTGACATACGACATATACAAAATATTATTATTTTAAACTATAAATGTGTCGCATAAGTAGACTATGATATTTTTTTAGGCAATGTGTAAAATTAGCATTGGAATAGTAACGTTAAGCAAGAACTAAGATTACATTTAATTTAAATGAATTTTTCTTTGAGAAACTTTTGTTAACTAACCTAAACAGTCTTACGAATATACAAAGTGTTATTTCATATTTTGCCCAACAAACAAAGCTAAGCGTTCTATAGAATGCCTGGCTTCTAAACATTGTCAGTAATATAATCTTATAAAATTTAGTGAAAACTCAGTTCTGACTAGTCAAAACTGAATTTAAATGATCAATTTTAGATGTTGCAATTATATTTTTGGTGGCTTTCGGCCGCATTAATTAATTTAACATTCGTGTTTGTTTGTTTTTTTAACAAATTCAGCTTTTATCCCCATTTTTTTTCTCCTTTAAAATTCACTTTAAAAAATTTCGAAAATTTTCCCGCTTAAAAAAATTTTCTCGCAAAAAAAAAAAAAAAAATTAGTTATCAAAAATTTATACAGGGTGATTTTCAAAACCTGTGGGATGTGTGAAAGAACCTCTAGACGCGTGGGAGGAAGAATGGTTGAGTCGTCGACGATGAGGTTTGTACCAAAAACTAAGTCGTTTTTATAACTCGCTCGTCTGTTACAAAGAGGTTTTAGTCCCATTGTGTTGCACTCCAATAAAAAAAAACAAAAAATGAAATCTCGAATCATTTGCAGCGCTTTCACGCAAGTCTCGTTTGGCGTTTCGCAGGATTTTCGCTGAGCAGCAAAATGGCTGGGGAACGTTGCAGACACTTGGTTGTTGCAATCTCAGCCCCACAACAAACCATATTCGGTAATGGACGACCCATCTTCCTCCACAAAAATTTTTTTTTGTTTTATTCTGTTTCCGTTGAAAATGGAAGAGAAAAACAGAAGACTTTTTTTGGTTACTTCTCACTCACTGGTAATCTCGTATATATTTTTCTTCTTCTTCACTTTTACTTAGGCAATAGCTGGGGTGGAGGTTTGAGTAATACAAAAATAGTTTTTTCTTTAGACTATTTTTATGTATATATATATATATATATATATATTCGTTTTGTTCCGTAAATTTTCTGGAGGCAAAATGCACTTCCTGCGTATTTTTTTTTGAGATGGCAAAATTTATATTTATATATATATATATATATATATATTTATTTTTATATTTTTTGTCCGAACAAAAGTGACTTATTTTACTTCGAAAAGTGCTACTTCCCATATAATAATGAAGTGAAGAACTACTTAGGGAATTCAACCGAGAAACATTTTTAGACGCAAAACGTTGTTTAAGCTTCACAATAAAAATAAAAATCATATAAATACATATATACAGGGTGAGTAAAATATACTGTTTTATTGAAACACTCGAAAGGCTATTATAATAAAAACGTTGAGTTTCGAATATAATAACACTTCGATAGGGCTCTATAAAATGGTAGTATTTCCATTGACCTTAAAATGAAATTTCAAGGTCATCGTATTGTTATATTGTATATTAGATTGTTGTATTAAACCATGAGTCGTGGGTACCAAGTCATATTTAGAAAGTTGTAGCCAATAGTCCATTTAGTCATAATCCAGTGTGGTTTCATTTATTTTCAACGACCCAACCGAAATAAAAATGAAAACAATAGAGCACCTAACAGCATCCATCATAGCCTCAGTGTATTGCAGTGTAGTGTATACATTACAAATACAATTTAAAATTAGTGTACATAATTTGATGTTACTCAGTCTCTGTTTAAACTACGATTTTAGAATGAACTTTTATGAAATCATTAAAATTATAGGTTCACTTAACACCAATTTTGTAACATTTTCTGTAACTTTGAAGTATGAAAAAGAAATTAAATGGTTCCACTTAAAAATTATTTTCTAAAAAAAAAACAAAACAAAACAAAACTAATAACTTGCCAAGGAAAATGGGTTCCATCAAAAAACATAATATTTTTCATCCCTTTCATTCGCATTAATGGGGCTCGGAGGACGTGTTATTTAATTAACAATTATTTAGATTATTAAAATGCACCTAATTAAACTTGCACTTAACGGCAAACGAGGAAGAAAATGTGTGGCATAAAAAAACGAAGTTGGGTGCCTTTTGCAAAAAGAGTACCGACCATTATAGAGATGAGAATTACGCTTTTCGCTAAAAGGTACACCACCCATATAATAACGCAGGCCATTCAAAGAGTGGGCAAAAGTTATTTGAGAATGTTATTTTGAAATTGCTTTTACTCCTACTTACGTTCTGCCCTAACCTCACAAGAGACCGACCGACTCTTAAAAGGACAAGAAACCAAAAAACAAAATACACAAAACAGTAACAAAAATTGTATACAGTGTGTCAAATGTATATGTTACCGGTGATGTATAAAATAAAGCATTATATAAAATGCCAAGCCTGGTTTAGACAATGTATGAAATTAGCATTGAGATAGTCACCTTAAGCAAGATTTACGTTAGGTTTATAACCTAAATTTAAGCCGACATATTTTAAATATATAAATTACTAGTAAATTGTCCGTCAAAAATGACGGATAACCTTTTTTGTTTTCATTACGCAATTCATTGTTTTAACACATGTTGCTTCGCAATATTCGTTAGCTAGGTGATCAATTTCGTGTCTCAGCACTTTCACTCACAGTGCGGTGGCGCTACCATGATTGGTGTGAAAGAGAAGCATTTTATTATTTTATATAGTAGAATTTTTTCAAAAATTCTTAATAACAAAGTACAATTATTTTTCATACAAAATTAGTCTTTTTAATTGTACAAATATTCACGTCACTGATTATAAGTTGCAGTCCTGAAAGACCATGTCAAGGTCCAGAATGCCGCCATTATTTTTTTGTGCATAAAATATGGTCATTTTCTTGCTACACTCTTCAAAAATTGGATAATAAAAATCCTGGTACACTTAAATTCTTAGGCAATTAAACAAATCGAATATTTAATGTGCGCTCTATAATTTACACAAAAATTCCTATACAAACAGAAACGATAATACTAGTATACAGAAGTTAAAATCAACCTTCATAGACAATTGAAAGGCTCGGTGCAGTAACCGGTCAGCTCCAATTTTTGCCGAACGATGGTGTCAATTTTTCTCATATCAGAGCAGCTGATTCATATTGTGAAATATTTTTAGCCAATTCTTTCTTAAATTTTGTTTATTTTTTACCCACCTTTCCTATTATAAGTTTAAAATCTATGTAACTAACGTGTAATATGAAAACTGGAACTGAACAAAAATATCATCGCTAAATTTTTTTAAAACTACAGCTGACCGGTTACTGCACCGAGCCCTATTAGAACATCCTCACAAACTTCCTAATTTCGATTAGCTAAATATTTCGCAAAACATTTCACGAAAATTTAAACATTAAAAGTAACCTGTAACCTTTATATGAACCAGTTGGAACTGGCTTTATACACTACCATCACCGTCACACCAGAGAATTAGAAAAGTCGCCCATGTTTAAGCTGGGCCAATTGTCTTGTCGCGCTCTTCTAATACCATTCCTAACGTTCGTGGATTCTGCAACACCATTTCTATTGCAAACACACCCAACCAACAGCAATAGTAGTAGATGTGATAGTAGTAGCAGGACCCAAAAATCGAACTTTCGAGTTGGGGGTAGAAGTTAGTTAACGTTGGATTCATCAACACGCTGTTGACCTAAACTGGGGGCTCGTCGGCTGCCATTTGCCTAACTCGGCTGCCCTTTGGAATCCATTTTCTTGGCCAGCCCTCATTGAATTCACTGTGGCTGCAGGGGCAATGTTGTCACCTAGCTAGGGAAAGAGTTGAGCTGGGCAGTGATTAGCGAACAGCTAAGGTCAACGGGGTCATTCAAGGCTCTACATTATTTCGTCGTCTATGGACGATAATTTCCCCCCTTTGCTTTCTTGACGAGAGCTACTTTATCCAACAGACGAAGAGTGACCATGTTGGGCTGCTGCTAGCCACTACATTTTGTTCCAAAACAGCGAAATCACGTGACCTGAATATCCTTTTGTTCTTTTCGGAAGGAGAGGGTTGGTGAGAATCGACCCAAAAGTTGAGCCTTTTACCTACAATCACACGAAAAGCCCACTTATCGCATACTCTTTCACCATTTTTTTTTGTTTACAAGATAATGCATAATACTATAGAGCAGTAGACTGTACTCCACACAATGTGGTTTTAGTAGGTATTTGATACTCCAAATGGTTGTGATGCAATACCTTGTTTATTGTGTAAATAGTAAACATTACACAATAAAGAGAAAATGCTTCGATTTTAGTACAACTAATTCTGCTACTGGCTCTCCAAAACATTAGTAGTAGATTAAGTATGACAGTCAGAAACCAGCAATTTACTAGCATTTCGGATTACTAATTTTTCAAATCACTGGTGTTTTCATGCTTCACTCTTTTATAAACAACTTGCAGACAACTGATTCTGCTGGTGACGTCATAAAACAACAGTTTTCCCTGAATCAAATTTTTAAAAATTCATTTAAATTACCGAAATTTTTCGGTTTTCCGATGTTTCTGAATTATTGATATTTTTCGAATTATTGGCGTTTGTAGAAAATCGATTTTTGAATTTGAGGTTACTGAATCATATACTGTATGTATATTTCTAAATAACGGAGGTAATAAAAAAAAATAGAGATCACTTCATTGCATCGAGTGATTTAATCACCTGTTTATTATGAAGTTAATTTAGTTTGTAATATAAACATTTTAGCTCTTCCGTTTTAACACAGCTTTGTACTGCTTTCCTGCCGAACACAGCGCATTGCTACAGCTTTGTCAGACTTTCCAGCACAACACAGCACATGGCTACAGCTTTGTCACACTTTCCAGCACAACACAGCACATGGCTACAGCTTTGTCACACTTTCCAGCATAACACAGTGCATTGCTACAGCTTTGTCAGACTTTCCAGCATAACACAGCACATGGCTACAGCTTTGTCACACTTTCCAGCATAACACAGCACATTGCTACAGCTTTGTCACACTTTCCAGCATAACACAGTGCATTGCTACAGCTTTGTCAGACTTTCCAGCATAACACAGTTTGCTAAAGCCATATTAAAGATCTCTGGCTAAAGCTAACTGACGAATCTTTGCGCGAATGTAAAGTAATGTACTATAAATGAAATTTTACAGTAGAATTTTAGCCTTGCAGATAGGTTGATACAGTAGATCTACATTTAAACTGAACTTGCAAAAAATATTTTTTGTTATCATAACTAACTACAGGAATTTCTTAAAAATAATAGTGAATTTCTACTGAAACACTGCAGATTTATAGACAGCCATTTTGGTATCAAGCCATCTGATGGTGTCACCCGATGCAATCCGCACCCCTTTAGTGACGCCACTAAATAGATTAGGTAATCTTAAAGTACTAGATAGTAACCCCGGTGCAAAAGCATGGGTAGTTGTTGTTATAGTCATACAGTTTTTTTTAAGAAGTGAAGCGATCACATAACCCCTTCAAAGAGTGCCAGCTTTTCTGTAATCTCACGGTATGGTATGAGTGCATACCAATGGTCATTAGGGACTGGCTAATACAGTACCACAGAATGGCAGGACACCTTAATGGTTACGTCTGCTACATTCCTAAAGAGTTACAACTGGCTTTTATATTATAAGACGATTGGGTTAAGTTACTTCTCAAACGGAACATTCGATTACATTGCCTTTTGTACAATTGACTAATTTTGTTTATCAGTCACATAAGCACCCATAGGGCTTTTCAAAATTCAGCGCTGCTTAGTTTAGATGCAAATTCATTGCAAACAAGAAGAACAATAACAAAATAACGAAGCAAGATTAACACAGCCTACCTTGAAATGCCAAAGAACTGGGAATATTTTGTCCAGATGACTTTCAACGACACCACACATGCTTGTCTCTTCAACTCGTTCGGCATTTTTCACTTCTTCAGCCTCGTTTTGAAAGTCTTCGTTGATAATGATGATGATCACGACGACGATGATGATGATGATACCTTTCACGTTTCCTTGGTCGCTGCCGCCTGTGTTTAATTCGCAATTCTTGCCTCTCCATTCGGAACCCATAAAAGCAGTTTAGGTGGAAATTAGATAAGATTTAAACTTCCAAAGGCTAAAAAACGAAGAGCTACTAAACCCCTCGCCATGTTCAACACGAAGTTTTCAACAACAAAAGGTGATGTTGATCATATTACGGAGAATTGCTCTCTGGTTTCAAATCAAGCTGCTTACCTCGGTTTTTCAATCTTCGCTCGTACGAGTACCAAAAGTGAAACATAGGTCCTTATGGTTTATGTAGAATTAAAGTTGATGTGAAATTGAACAGAATTACAAACTATTAAGAATTAAATTAAATCGTGATTAAGCCTCACAACGTCTCAATACCGAAATTAAAAATTGGTTTTTTCAAATTATTTTGAATTGAGTTGTCAACGTATAGTGTTACAATTATTACATCGTACAGATAAAAACTAAATTAAAAATAACTAGTTAAGGCTGTGAAGAATATTTTATGAGTAAAATAGTTATATTTATAATGTTATTTCATCCAAAAAAATTAAATTTTTAAGTGATTCGTTAAATGATGAGAAATATCACTATCTTACTCCACACCAAATGTATGGAATAAAAAACGTAAACAAAATACAAATAAATATATTCAACATTTAACTAATCCACTTTAAAATTCCAAATTAAAATAAAACAAAACATTTAAACTTTAGAAAAAGTACGGCATACCAAATTAACTATCTCGTTAATATTTTTTACTATTTTTTGTTGGTTTATACGTGAATTAATGAAATATTGAATTTTGTTACGTTTCTTATTCCATACTAAATGTATGGAGTGAGAAACGTAACAAAATTCAACGTTTGACCAATTCGCTTCAAAATGTTAAATTAAAAAAAAAATACTTATAAAATCTAATTATTTAGAAAAAGTAATGCAAAATTAATATTTTATAGTTATTTTTACTATTTCTTATTTTAACATGAATTAGTCGACTATTGCATTTGTTACTTTTATTACGCCATACAATGAAGTGTGGTGCTAACATGAAGAAATAAAAGAACAAAACCAATAACCACCATGTGGAAAAGTTATTAATAAAGTTAATTAATAAAAGAAATCACATATGAAATTAATGTCCAGTTTTTTGGTATTAAATCTGTGAAGACTAGTAAACTTGGTTTCTGATCTCAGTCGGTTAGTAATAAACGAGATTTTGATAAGCGATTGGTTTTGTTAGCAAACTATGGGAAAACCAATAAAAGTTAATTACAAAAAAAAATAGGAAGAAAATAAAAGAATCAACAAAAGATAAACGTTAATGGTAGTTTTATACACCTTTCCTACCAACACTTACCAACTTCCAAGTCACAATTGCTTCCACCTAATTGCTTTTTCATTCTCGTTTTCTTTATACCAACAGCTGTTATTAATAGTTATTTCTTGTATGGAAAATCGTTGCTGCTTATTGTGCGATCCAAAGAAACACCTAAAAAAGAAGAAAACACAGAAAAACAAAACAAAACCAAGAAAACAAAAAAATCGTTCTTTAATTAGCCACCTAATGGTTTTTCTTTGTCGACCATTTCGGACGGAAGTCGTTAAGATCCTGGATATCCGTCACTTCCGGTTGCTTTGATGGACCGTGAAATGGACTCTCGTCACGTCCACCTCGTTTAGTAAAGATAAAAGTAAAGTTGCGACAACAAAATAGCTAACTTCTGCAAAACAAAAATGAAAACAAGTACAAAGTACATTATTGTGTTTTTGTTTTTGGGATAAATAAACGACACAAAAGTTGAAATTTCAAAGACCTTTAATCAAGCTGGTCTGAAATACAATTTTTTTTTTTTTGGGTGGCAAGTTTCATCATTTTATTTTCCACAGGGTTCATATAAAAAAAAACTCATTTCTCTCGTTATTTTCACTACAACTATATATCCTGGACCGCCATGACTTGTTAAAATCGTTTTGCAAAGTGTTTTTATTCTCGTTATTTACAATAGCGTAACATATGGCATGCCATACATCGCAAAAATTATTTTCTTTTTTTTTATAAAAACAAATTCTACTTTAAATATTATTAAATAATGATAATAATAAAAAATGGCTATTTAAAATTTACAACCACATATTTACATAAAAAAAAATTGGAAAAAAATGATTTTTAAAAAAATTGATTTCTTTTAAGAATTAAAATTTGAAATAAAATCGTATACTAAAACACATTGTATAGTAGAAAATAAAATAAGTTGGTTATATATATTTTTTAAAATTAAAATTTTTTTTCAATTAATTGAAAAAAAAATATTGAAATAAAAATGCATTTTTCACATTGAAAAATGTGAAAAATGCGGATCGGTTAGTGAAACAGATGCGGATGTGGATCGGTTAATGGAACAGATCCGCTAACCGCTAACGTTAAAACGCCCAACAAAAATCCGGTTCAAATTTGACCATGCTCAAATCATCGATTAAAAGCAAAATAATAGTGATAATAAAAAATCAAAAATACATTAATTCAAATAAATTAACTACAGTTCAAACTTCACACTTGAGCCTACTATAATTAAAGGGAGAGAAATAAAATTCATTTCTATCAAAGGTATGTACAAAACGAATCCCTTTCATTTATTTGATCACAAAATGATTTCATTAAGTCATGGCGGATTTTTTTTCACTAAAAAATAAAAAGGAAGAATTCAAGGTGGTGGTGTTTACATTTTTTTTTTGTCATTTTAAAGAATTTTTATTTCAAAAGTCTTTTTTTTTTCTGTATTTTATCTGATGATGGCAGGATGCAATTTTTTTTCACTCTACAAAAGCAGTTAAGACACCCCTGATTTATTTTATTTTTGTTTAGAAATGCTACTAGGATCCACAGTTAACTTTTTCTCAATTGAAATTTAACTAGGGTTTTTGCTTTGCCGTCAGTGATATGTTGATGTAGTTGATAAAAATGTATAATATTAAATTATATTAAAACAAATATTTGTATAATGTACACGTTTTCAGTTGTGAGAAATCAACTTTTTTTTCTCAATATGAATTTAGTTTTAAAACATACAGGGCGATCCAAAAAATATTTCTGGAACATCCGTACTTGACTTTCATCAGTAAATTTACACTATTTTATGTTATTAAAATATTTAAATTAAAAAATATTGCAAGTAGTTATGCTCAATATATAAAAAATACAGAAACTCAAAAAGGTTAATGTAAAATTTTGTTAGTGCACGTCAGAGCCGCAGTAGCGCTGCAGTCAGCAGTTTTCCAAAATGGCGACTCAGAGCAACTGAGCACAGATTGTGTGGTGTATGCAACTGAAACATACGAAGATGTGCATTTACAAAAAAAACTCGTATTATAATACGTTTAATGATAATTATCATTAAAGTAACGCTCAAAATATCGATTGTCTCGATATAATTTTTTTTTCTTAATAAATGTTCAATAATATAGTTTCGATGTTAAACCTATCTTCACAATGAACGTGCGATTACTTCCACATAGCAACTCAACAATTCGTTTACAATCACAAACTAACAACTACTATTAACTATACCATCATGATAATAAATAATAATAATAATAAAAAATACAAAAACTTTGTTACTGAAAAATGAATGAATCAGAAAAAAAATGGCGGTCATCATCCATTCTGGACACAATGAAGTTTTCCAACAAACGCGTGAAAAATCTCACGATTCTATTGGTCAAAGCGAATAAGGGGAAGGGGTAGTTGGGTGCGAAAGGGGGAAGATGTAGAAGGGAGACGAAGATTAAAGTAGGGGGTAGGGAGGAGTAAAAGAGAGTGAGTGGTAAGTGAACGACACGTTCAGACCTAAAGGGCCAAAGGGACAACGATTGTAGAGTCGGTGCACGAGCGCCAACGGCTGCGTCCAATCAGATGGCAGCTGATGCCATGTCATCATTTCCGTTCGGATGACACGAGTGCTCGACAACGACCGAATACGAAATCAACTCCAACACAATTTCTATGCCCCTCTTTTTTATTTTTTTTTTTACCCCCATCTTCTAACACCTAGTCTTCATCATCCTATTGACTAGCTTAAACTAAAAATGAAGCAATTTTTTTGGTGTTATTTAAAAGAAAAAAGAAAAATGAAAAAAAAGGGTTGATTTTGACTTTTTTTGCGTTTCATACCCGAATACGTCATAACTCGTCTTGCTTTATGGACTTCGAATCAATTTTGGAGTCAACTTTTTCGAATTTTTTTTTGCAGAATTTTGTTTTTTAATTCGTATATATTTTTTCAATATTTATATATATACAATATATATAAATACTAGTACATATATAAGAATAAAGAATTTACAAAAAAATATATATATGTATATTTTACGTCTAAGTAGGCCTATCCATTTAATTGGAAATTAATTTTCTTTTTAAATTAACCAATAATAACAAAAAATCGTTCAAAAAATTATCAAACAACGTGAGAATTAACCAAACTTACAAATTAAAAAAAAATATTTATATTAAATATTCAACATAAAAACTAAAAAGAAAAGTAAATAAACGATCATGCTCAAGATCGATCCGAATTTTTGTTTGATACAAGAGAACTATCATCTATGCTTTTTGAGTCCAATAAAATCCGGATTACATTTCGAAAACAAAAATTTTCAAAAAAAGGTAAAAACAAACAAAAAAACCGGAATCTGAAACACGCTAATTGTCACCAGTTTGCCCTCTTTTTAAGGGGTAAAAAGTCACCTTCGACTAGAACAAACCCCTTTTGCTTGGCGAAGCATTTTCTTCGCCTTTTGGCACCCATTACCATTGACGAAGGAAAGCTAAAAGATGGAAGGACAAACACAATAACACAACGAGCGGAAAAGACTTTTAGGGCATAAAACAAAAAAAAAACAAAACAAGAAGGTTTGAATTTGGTGGAAGAACAACACAACGGGCTAACAAAACAGGGAACCCTCATTAACCAACGTTAATTGCTCGACTCTCACGACGATAGGACGTCAGACTCGTTTAATAAGCATTCATTACAGGCACCCGATGGCCGGAGAAAATTCGCTAATTACAAAACGAGGAGGGAACCAGATGACGCCATATTTACAGACAGACAAAACCTTCTCCCAGAGTCAACAACAACGAGATATTTCCTTCCCAGTTTGACAATAATATTATTAAACAAATACATAAATAAAATAATTTTTTTAAGAACACACTATTTGTCACCAGATGTCGCCATCTCAAAAGCGAAACTAATTTAAAGACTATTTTAGAATCGGTATTTGGCACCAGATGGCGTTCTTTGACTCGACTCACACCCATCTCACCATTGAAACTAATATAAAGTGTGTAAAAAATCAAACAACTGCATCCATTGTAAAGTATAACCAAGATCATTATATTATTTCTTGGTATAACTAACCATTCATTGTGTACATAATCATTTATATAACGATATGATGTTTTTTCCTGTTATATATTGATAATCACATAATCGCACGTTCAATGAAAAATTAAGTTCAGAAGGTTGTTCAAAAATAACCCGGATTTTGTTAAACCGAAAATAGGTCAAAAAGTAAAAGTGATGATGACTCCAATGATATTCCGAGTCAAATTTGAACAGTTCTAGTGTTTTTTTTTTACTGTTTCCGATCAAAATCGCTTATTAGCCTAAATTTCACTTTAAAGAAACCTTACTTTAAATTATGATGAAACTTAAATAAAAGTTAGTTGCTTCGAGTTGCGGAAAAAAAAAATAATTCACTAACTATTAATTAGCGACGAGATGAATTTAATGAGGTGTTTACTTAGGTTAATTGGAATTGAAAATGTGTTGACGAAAAAGGGTTTTTCGATGACAAAATTTTTCGAACAAGTTCCAAATCAAACACACTGACTTGATTAATGAAAATTAAAAAGATGAGAAGTTATTCATAATTCAACCAATGATTTTAACTTTAACTATATTTATCATAGGGTCTTCCGATAAATTTTAATTAAATCTATCATAATTAAAAAAATACGTCAATTGAAAATTAATGTCCACCATATATATAATACGATTTTTTTTTGTTACAATATTGGGAATGTTAAAAAATAAACCGGATTTTCTATAACTAATCGCTAGCCTTTTTGCACTAGTCAAAATCCGGTTCATGTTTGAACAACTGTTTACACCTACAAAATTATTTTTCTAATCTACTCATATAATAACAATTTATTATAGGACTTTAAAAATTTATTTTACATTTGTTCAAAATTACACCGGATTTCGTCTAACGAATTGCTATCCTTTTTAGCATCACAAAAATCCGGGTCAAATTTGAACACATCTTCAAAATTTGTTATATATATTTTTTTTTTCAATAATAACAATTTATCAAAAAACCCAACGCGACATTCTGGTATTAACTGAAAAACGTGTACATTATATTTTATATTTACGCGTTATACATACACAGTACAACAAGTTGCACCCGCGGCTTCGCTCGCGGTCGTGTTTTAAGGTATATAACCACGTGAATAACTTAACATCACTGAGCATTGGTGTATTTCGGATTTTGTTTTTCACAGAAATGTCTACTTTTATCCTAAAACACATCCATCAATTTTTCTTGTACTGAACAAAAATCCATACAAAAAACAAATCCAATCCTATGTATCAACAAAATAAACTCATTCAACTCTTTGATCACCAAACAAATGATTGTTACCTTATTGCGACGGATAGATATTTTGTAATCGGCGAAAAATATTTTTGTATAATTAATAAAAAAAAATGGTGAATTGCCATCATCATTTCAAAGTAGCAAAAAAAGTTGTGAAAATTAAAATGGGGTATCACAAACGTAAACAGTACAACTTTTCTAAATGAATTTTTGTTTTGTTTGTTGGAAACAATTTTTTTTATAAACAAACAAATAAACAAAAAAACATTGCAAAACCACCTTTTTGATAATTTTTATTTTTAGTTCGTCCATCTTGACAATACTTCAGCTTCGTAGTATTTAAAAAAATGTCTATTGCTTTGGTTCCAGTATAGTAGAATAACGGTGCATAGATTACAGGGGAAAAGTCTTTCTAAACCCACACATATAAATAATATTTTTTAAAAAATCAAATATAAAAACGATTTATCAAATTTGGTAAAAAAAAAAAAAAACGTATAATCAAAAGTTAAAAACGATGTTCAAATTTAAACCGGATTTTCTTAACTCATCCACCTTTAAAATAATCCGGAATAATTTTGAACTTTCATCATTTTTACGTAAAAAAAACAAAAACCAACCAGTTAACTATCAGTTTTTTAAATTTCACCGAAACACAAATTTGCCAAAAATTGGAAATCAAATTTACAAAATAATATTCAAATTTGAACCGGATTTGACTAACACATCGACGCTTAAAAAATCCGGGTTTATTTCGAACTCTCGTCACACAAAAACAAAAATTATTTTTAAAACGAAACTTTTTTAATCATTAATTTTTTTTCATTTTCACTTAAAATTGGGCAAAAAATTTTGATAATAAAAACTTGAAAAAAAAACCATTGTTCAGCTCTGAACCGGATTTTCTTAACTCAATTATGTTTAAAAAAATCCGGATCAATTTTAAACATCCATCTAAAAAGTTTTATTTTACAAAAATATTTTTAAAAAAACCAAATACTGACTTCATATAATCAATGATAATAATAGATACAAAAAAAGTTAATTTATATAAAAAAATCCCCCAAATTTGATATCTTCACATTGATATACAATATACATATATTCTCAAGTGTTTATGGATAATACGCATTTTAAAGGCATTAGAAAGAAGGCATCACAAAGGGATGACGTATAGGCATTTCCATTTAATAGGATTTTTTAATAAAAAAATTCTTTATATTTTTTTTTATATATTTTAAATGGAAGCTGAAGTATTGTCGTGACGTCATCATCACTCGTAACCAAAACAAAAAACTGTCCTTTGTATTTTTTTTTACATTTTTTTTGCAATGTCAAGGTATAAGCTCTGAAACAAGCCATGAAATACATTATGTACAAAAATTTGCGGTCCATTCACATTTTTTGTTTGTTTTGTCCACTATATATATATTTATATATATGTATATAAAAAATGTCTATCAGTCTGTTTCAGACATTGGGGAAGTGGTAGAAACTTGGGGAACTTTTTTTTTGTTTTTTGTTTGTTTGAAGGTTTCATCATCGTTGATTTTATTTTTTGAAGTATAAACATCTCTTTCATTAGTACACACTACATTTTGGAAGGATATTACACTATCAATCCATCAGCATTCAGATGACATGGTATTGGCTGGTTTTTTTAATTTTTGGTTGCATGTCCGAACACGTCACAAATTTTCTGTATTACACCACTTTTTTTTGTATTCCAAAAAACAAAAACTGATTTTAAGATGAGCAAACTTTACTATTTATTATTTCTAAACCTTTATTTTATTTAAATAATTAATGGGCCGTATTTTATAGATTTTTATATAACACACATTTAGAGAAAAGAATACGACTGAATTTTGATAAAACGACTAAGCAGCCATTTTTTAAATAAATCAAGAATTATATATAGCAGTAATTATTAATGAAAATATTAAATTTCGTTGAAAATTAAAAAAAAAATATCTAATTTTTCACAAAATGTACACCATACTTTTTAGTATGGCATGCCAAGCGTAACAAAAATCAATTCAATTTAATCAATACAATACAAACTAAGTTATTGTTTGTCTTAAAATTATTATCATTATCATTAAAATTTATATTTCAAATTTATTAAAAAAAAATCGCATTTATAAGCAAGCATAAGCTATTCAAGTTTCAAAGAAAATTTGTTAAAGTAATTTTAAAATTAAAATTCTGTACCAATAGCAAAAGATCATTTTTTCAAAATTTGTACAAATTAAATCACATTAAGTTTAAAATAATTTTTTTTTCACTTTTATGATTTTCACAATTTTTTACAAATTGTATACCATACTCCATAAAACGTATGGCACGCCAAACGTAACAAAATCAGCATTTCCAATATGAAATGCCAAATGTATCGAAATTTTGGCATTTTTTTGGTATGGTATGCTAAACGTATCAAAACTGGTTGATTAATTTTACTTTTCTTGTAGAGAAAATCACTTTAAATCAATTAAAAATTAGTAAGTTTGCTCATCATAAAATAAAACTGTCAGTCAATGATATTCCATTCCTAAAAAAACCTGAATTGATTTTTTGTTGTTGTATTTTATATAGTTGAGCTGGACCATAGTAGGGTGTGGGGAAACTTCAAACTGCACATTGATGTAGAGTATATAAAGTGTTTTACCCTGTTGTGTGTATATATAATATTTATATTTTGGGCTATAGTTTTTTTTTTCATTTTTTTTTCAAATTAGTTTCCAAAACATTCCTAGTTTTGTTTTTAATCAATTTTTTAAAAAAAACAAACAAACAAAACAAAACAATGAAAACTGAAATGTCACGAGTTTTCATTTTTGTATCACCACCGGTTCATTTTTTTAATATATACTTTTTAATTTAATTTTTTTAAAAAAAAAAAATGAAACAACTTTTTAGTATCCTAGTGGAACTTTTTCGTGTCAATCAACATCCAACATATCCTTGTTAATCATTTTTTTTCTCACCAACAGTTTTATATATCATAGTCACCAAAGCTGATGACATTGTTTATGGTTAAAAGAAAGACGAACTTTCCACAGGAAAATTCCAACTTTCCAATAATTTTTTGTTGTTGTTGTTTTCAAGAGATTAGCTCACAGCGGGTGTAACAATATAGTGAATGATTGACTTGGGCGAGACACGTAGGAAAAACGAGTCACGTGATTATCACACAACGCCACCTAGACTTATAGGCGGGCCATTTGAAAATTAAAACGTCCAAAAACGTAAAACCAAAAAGAAACAAATGTAAAATAAACAAAAAAACTATGGGGCATCTTGCCGTCATTATTATTATTATTATTATTATTTTTGAGCATATATTTGGCTTCCACGGACTTATTTTTATTAAAAAACCTATAGGTGATCCTTACCTTGGCGCACACTTCAGTCTCTTGGATAGAGGGTAAAGGCTCTAGTAGAGGAAGGGGATAATAGTAGGTGGTAGTTTTCCACAAAACTCCGACTGCTTCACCTTCGAACTAATCCTGGCACCGATAAGGAGCGTTCCTGGAGGCGCGTTCCTGCAGCGCCTTGTTCCAGGTCAAGTAGGAAAACACTGAACATTTTTTGTGTGTATCAATTCTGTCGTTGTTTTCACACATTATATAGAAGAACCACTAAAACGTGCTGGTTGACGAGTCTCTCTCACGTGATCACGGTCCTGGGTTGCGAATCGACATCCTGCAGCAGTTTGTCGGGGTTCTTGGACCTCCTGGTCCTGAACGTGTTGTCGCCCCTGTCGACCAGAAGCTTGTGGGCGTCAGGCGCGGGCGTGGGCGGCTGTCGGGGCACCTGGTCGTGTGCCCTCCGACCGGTCACAGGCGTGGTGGTGCTGGCAAAGCCCGAGTCGACAGCGTAGATGTCCTGCTGCTGCTGCTGATGGTGATGATGGGAAGACCCACCACCACTTCCCCCTTTTCTGGGCCTGAAAGTGCTGAACTCGGTCAGCGACCTTTCGTGCGGATCGCTGTTCCTTGTCGCGTTCGAAGAACCACCGGATCCGCTGGAACTTCTCGAGTTCCTGTTGCTTCCACCGTTACCACCACCACCACCGACGTTGTTGCCACCACCACCGCCACCACTACCACTTCCACCAGAAGTTCCGTTGTGCAACAAACCAGGCGTCTGCGTCGTGGTGGCACTAAGTTTCTGACTCAGTTCGGACAGCAGTGGCACCGGAAGCATTCCAGGATGATGCTGCTGCTGCTGTTGTTGTTGTAGATGTTGTTGTTGCTGCAGTTCCTGGCGTGGGTGGTAAGGCGGCGGCGGAGGTTGCTGTTGAGGATTGCAGCTGTTGTTGCTGCTGCTGTTGTGGCGACTCTTTCGACCTCCGGTGGCGTAAGGCGGAGGTGTGGGATGGCCGGGTTCCTTCGGACCAAGTTCCCCGGCACCGTACACGCCTGGTGTGTACGTCGGGGTAGGCGGACCACCGGCCGATGATCCGTAAGGTGTCCCGTGCTGTTGCTGCATCACGGGATAGTAGTTCCTTCCTCCGCCGTGATGGCCTCCACCACCACCGTGATGGTGGTGGTGATGATGAGGAGGTCCCGGAGCGGTGGGGTACCCCACGACCGGGTAAGCGTGGGGCCCGAGGGCGACGCCGCTATTGGCGCCCTGGCGCAACTGCTCGATGAGCTCGGCCTCGCGTGACGACGGTCGCAACAAGTCGGCGGCAGGTCGGGCCTGCTCGTACAGATGCTGCTCGTCGTCGTAACGATGGCAACGAGGGTGCTGGCGACGGTCCGTCGTGTGACTCTTGGACGGCCGCGGGTGGTGATGGTGATGGTGTGGATGATGATGGTGACTGTTGTTATTGTTGTTATTGTTCACCATCTGGTTGTTGACGACGACCGGATGGTGATTGGGACCGTCCTCGGCGCTGCCGAGCGAGTCCAGATCTTTGCAGAGATCATCCCCCGTGGATCCTCGCAAGCTGCTGGTGCCGGATCCTCCTCCTCCTCCTCCCAAGACAACACCGTCACCGACGACGACGCCACCACCACCGGGTCCGTCGGGCTGCATGTCGTCAGCTCCTCCATCGTCAGCACCCTCTCTGTTCTTGTTCTTCGGGAAGTCGACAAGGCTGAGCTCGTCCTCGGCAAATTCGTCCTCGCTCGCCACGGAAGGACCCTCCTCACTCTCCATGTCCGAATCGAGTCCCATGGACTTGCCGTCCGACACTTCCTCGTAGGCGGGATTGTAATGCTCTCTCGACTGATTCGACGAAATCGTGTCCATCGGACACGAAGGGTAGATGAAGATCGTGTTGCCCATCGGGGTGAACCCGGCACCACCATAGTTGCTGCACTTCACGTCCAACAGCTGGAACCAAAAATAGAAAATAAAAAGGTTTTAGATGGGATTAATTATTTCGTGACAAAGAACGATTTATACAAAAAGAATAAAAAAATACACAAACACAGGTCTCAATATAATAGCTTGGAGCGAAAAGTTGAGCTTTCCGTCACTAGATGGCTATGCAATAACGAGCCATCTATTGACGAAAGAGTGAACAGCAAAACGATAAAAAGAAAGAGAGTACATTCTCGAAACGTGGCTATTTCGTGACGAGTGGTAATGAAAATACATCATTCAGTTGTTAAAAATGACAGTTCGAATCGATTTTTACTTCGTTTTTTTTTCAGCAGCTAAAACGGCACAAGTGCCATTCCGTCAATTAGGCCGATGATTCTAACAAGGTGAAAAATAACGACAGGAAAAAAGAGAGAAAGGTTGTGTTGCGTCGAGATAGAAAAACTCCTCGATTTATGCGGGTTTCGCTAAAAACGACGAAAAAGAATCCTCTTTAAAGCTCGTTATAGGAAAAAGCAATATAATGCAAAATCGGTTGAATACAAGCGATTCACGCTCCTACACATATCTTCCTTTTCACGACTTTAATACCTTACACAACATTTCGATTTATCCGAAATTTTTGCAAAATAATAACCCTCGCATAAATCTATCTAACGTATATACTGTAATATTAGTATTCGCATTATTATAATATACTGTACTAGATGTACCTGCGACTCGACCCGCGTCGAAATGTGATAGGACAAAAGTATATACAGGGTGATTATTTCGGTAGGAAACCTTGAAAAGTTATTAAAAAATATTTGGGTTCCCAAGCGAGAGAATCACCCCATATATACACACATTGAACACTCGTGTACTAATCCGACCATTTTTACACGCAAAGACGTACAAGAAAAAGAAAAAAACAAATAAATTGCACACACAATATATAATATCCACCCCCCTTCCAATTTTGTTTACACAACTATAACACAAAGGAACAACAAGACGATTACATTTCTTTTCGTTTCCATTACTTCAAAAAAAAAAAACATCATTCGAAGAAGTTCTAAAACAACGCGATAAGAAACTGCTAAAACGACTCTTTCCAAAATAGTTTTCCATTCCATGTTTTCCGAGAGATGCGGCAAATATTTCCTAAGACGAACGACAATTGTAACATATGGAATGCATATACGCCTACGAGTGTGTGTGGAGCAAAACGACGACACGAGACTTGTAGTACTATCTTGTGTGTGGCGAACACAAAAGTAAACCAGCTTGGCGGCGGTCATCATATTTCTGCTTCGCTCGGCCGACTTGCGAGCACTTAATGTATTAAATCGTAAATTGTTGGAGGCGAGCGAAGAAGGAGAAGGAGGTGGTATTAGACAGTGCAGATATATACATTCGCTACAATGTGCAGACAGCTTAGATTCACGCTACGGATGATGGGATGCAACGACCAGTTAACGTACTGCTTCTTAAACGCGGATTCAAGAAGAACCCCAACACCAAACCCCAACACTCGACTTTTCAATTATTCATTCTAAAACCGAACTAACAGTGAAAAATACTGAAGTACAAATAAATAAATAAATAAACAAATAAATAAATAAATAAACTGTATATGTTACCGTCAAAACCTGATTTCAGTTAAAACCCGATTAACCTCAAATGATCCATGGTATTGTGTACAATGCATCATGAAAGCTAGCAATAAATGATAACATCTTTTGGCAAAGTATAAAAATATATATAGAACTGTTTAGGTTAACAACAGTTAACAACATTTTCTGTTAAGAAAAATAATTTAAGCTTAAATTTAAACCTAACCTAACTTTTTAATAATCATAATGACTAATTTGAAACATTGCCTAAACACGTTTAACATTTTATACAAGGTTATATACATTGCCTGTAACACATATCATAAACACATTTGAACAGAATTCGTTTGTCTTAATAAAATTAGGATTTCTGCGACATATGAAATCCGGTTTAAATTTGAACTTACTACGTATGTTTGGAACGTTCAAATTTGAACCAAATAAATATCAACATACTTCATGAACTTGTATGTCTAACCATTGTACATGGAATATATAGATTGCATGTAACATACACATATATTCATATATCGTATGAATACATAAACTAAAATAATATCTAGCAAAGTTATATAAAGAGATAAGGTAATTTAAAAATATTAACTTATCATGTTTCCATATTAAACAACAAACAGTTCGTTATTTATTAAAAAACGAAGTGAAAAAAATTACATTGAAATTTGAATCGTTATCGTAAAACGTCAACAAATATTTCAAATATAGGATATCTATATAAAAATGAGAAACAAAAAGATGACTTTTGTGCTTAACATCGATGCATTGCAAAGAAAAATTTGTATCAGAACTTTTATATAAATAAACAGATATAAAAACAAAACTAATATAGCGTGAGTCAATTTTTTTTCCAACAAAAACAATTTTTTTATATATTTTAATTTTAATTTTATAAAAAGAATTATTTGTTCAATATAACGTATATAGCGACAGCGACAGTCATAAACGACTGTAGATGGCAGTAAACGTTCAATTCCCAGCTCGCTCACAAACTCACAAGTGAAACTAATATAAAGAGTATAAACAAAATAATAACTTTTAATATAAAAATATGTACGAAATGTATGCCTAAAGGGTGTTTTCTTAAAACATCGAAATTTAAGATATAGCCGCGCGAAAAAGTAACAGAAAGCGAAACGAAATGAATGATGAAAATCGAGGAAAAAATGTACTCGCCGACAAAGGTAAACACACACACAAAAGGAATAATAAAGATGATGAAAAAAATTCAACAAAGAAAAAATTCAACGAAGATGAAAGATAGATAATAATAAAAAATAATATTGGAATGGAAATAAGAGATTACAAGCCATTGGTTGTCTGCAAACGTGTTGACATAACGGATTGATTTCCCTTTTCAAAATCGTTATCATCGCCGGAGTGACGGATTAATTTTAAAGCAAATAATGGGGGTGAAACAGTGTTTTTCAATGCGATCACGGGGGGGGGGGGAATATGGTGTAAAGGTCTTTCTATTTAAAAAAAGAAAGAAGAAAGATAGGTAATCGTTGACTACACGTGTAAGCAAAGTCATTAGATAGAAGATGCTCCTAAAGCAAAATAAATTTCAACAAAAAATAAAACACAAAAAAAAAGACAACAAAGTAATCCGCGCTTTCGCTAATACGTACACCCCCCCTCCCCGCCAGCTAACAGAAACAGGAAATGACGATACGGTAAAAAAAAAGATGTCAGTGCAGATTGAAAATTTACGACGAAAAATAACCCCCTACTTCCAACATTATTGATCAGATTTCCGCGAAAAAAAATATTATTAATATCCTCACACAAAATGTGCGATTTCGCTATTATGCGATGAGACAAATTCTTTCAGGTGCTCGTTATAAACGAGAAGAATTCGCTAATATGCGATTCTGAACTTTGCACCTGCTGCCTTTCTCTGTCCCGCAAGCTAGAATTGTTTTGTTTTTTGTAGTTTTTTTTTTGACATATGTGAATTTCCATTGGTAATTGCAGAACGCATAACGTATAATGTATATTCACAATCTGTATCTGTTTATTCCATCCGGAATGTAAAATTTTAAAATAAAATAAATAAATAAATAACTTTCGCATAAATCGAAGCGTGCTTGTATAGCAAGGTTGACTTTTAATACATAGATGGATGAACATGATAGATGAACACAAGTAATGTGTTCATCTACACAATTTGCAGGTTTCTGTGTGTGTGTGTATGTTCCTCAGGTTTATACACTCCTAAACGGAACGCGATACGAAATTACTACACAACGTTCTGCTGCGAATTTCTAGGTTAACGTAACTATTTTTCAACTGTCAATGTCATGCAATCCCGAGAAAATCCTGATATTGTTTCAACAATAGACTAGTTTCCACGGTTTCAAAAACAAAAATCCACGACTACCGTCGTTAAGTGTATCTTCCGATGAATCTGTTTTACACTCACAACAATGAGCGTTTATTCAGTTGAACTACACGTGATAAACTATACATATATATTTCCAACAATGGGAAACGAAAATGTAGTTCACAGCATCAGCAACACACTACCTGAAACGACTTCTCACGTGTCAATAGCTCAGAATTGACACGTCATTCATTCCTCAAACTTTGATAGCTATCCAAATGTCATTCGGTACTTGTATGTGCACCGAATTTTAAGTTTCTACGACGCACGGAACGTGATTAAAAATTACATTTACAATTTGAAACAAAATGAACCATGTTGAAAGCTTCAAGTGAAGTTAAATAAAAGATTGTAATAAAAATATTAAAAAATAAGTTATTCTAGTTCCAAAAATTGGGAATTGAAAAAAGATCTACTAAATATTCCTTGTTCGTCCAACAAACTTTTGCAAAAAAAACCCACAAAAAAAACCCACCAAAACAACGCCCCTCCCCCAAACTTCCGTCACGAAATTTCCATCAATATTGCAGTCCACCTTACATCATTAAAAACCCTATTTCACGACACCAACTTTTTTTTTCCATTATTATACATAGTAAATTAGAACCCAGTCCCTGAGGAGAAGAAAAAAAGATGGGGAGGGGTCAATTCGGAAATAACCGGAACTTTGCCTTCCCCATCTACAATATGCAAATCAGGTGTGAAGAGATTTAGTGGAAAAGATGACAGGAAAAGGAGAGGGTGGAAAAAGGCTTTTTAATTAAAAATTTATTTCCCCCCACCCTCCCTGCCTTTTATCAAGTAAAATTTCTACCCCCACCAAAAAAAAATAGAAGGAAAACGTGTCAAGAGTTTACAACTCCTATACAGAGTATAGTAAGGATACGTATACCTTAAAAAAAAAGAGGGGTGTATCCCCCTACTAAAGTCTACATCGATTATCAAAAAGTGGGGGTAGAGGTTTTGTGTGTGTGTGTTAGAAGGTGCAAATCGGAGGTGATGTCTGCGTAACGAGATCTCGGCGCTTCAACAGAAAGTGGTAATTTCACGCCAGTGTAATCAAAAGGGTGCCGCTTGGTTGAAAATAGGGAGAAAGCGTGTGGGGGAAAGGGGGGGAGGTTGCAAAAGTACAAGAAAATCTTACAAGGTGGAATGAGATGGATGGAAAGTGTAAAAGATCTTGAGATGTAATTTGAGTGCCACCTTTTCCGCTTTCAATTTTGCATCAGCAGCTGAGTAAGGTTGAAACAAGTACATTACAAATGCTTTTTAAGCATACTTTTTATATACAGTCATATACAGATATCCTGTATGTGCTAATTTGCATACATAATAATAATGCAAAAAAAACCATTTTTTTTTATTTATGCATGTTTCGATTTATGCGAATTAAAAGTTATGCAATCTTTCGGTAATTCGATATTCTATTTATGCGTGTTTTGAGTAATTCCATTTCTGCACGTTTCGAATGCTTGATGCGAATTTTTGATTCATTCAAATTTCGATTTATGCGAATATAAATTTATGCGATCATTGAGTTATTCGATATTTGAATTAATGCGAGTTTTGATTCAATCCATTTTGGATTTCTGCAATTCTCGATTCATTTATTTATATGCAATTTTTTTTTTTTACATTAAGCGGTTTTCGATCTATGCAAAAGACTTATACGGTTCTCGTTTTATGTTTTTTTGGTACATTGGACTATAAAGTATATTCTCATAATCGACTGTAGATGGCAGTATACGTTCAATTCCCAGCTCACTCTCAAATTGAAGCTAATATAAAAGAGTATAAAAAATTCCACAACAGGGTGATTCAAATTTTCACTCAAGATTTAGATCACTCAGTACATTAATTTGTATGAAACAAACATTGTAATTTTTTTTTAACATTGTTATTATTTAAGTTTTTTTCGCCACCTAATTTTCAACTCAACCAGCTTTCAAAAACCTGCGTTCGTAAATAATGAAAAAGCAAAATGTTCAGGAAACAGAAACACACGATGATAAATTTTACATGAAATGATGAAATGATGATAAAAAGTGAAACAAATTTGGCATCCCAAACCAAAGCAGCAAATCACGTTCTTCGCTCGTTAAATATGCAAATTAAAAGATGAATTTGCTCGTTGGCTCGTCGACGCTGTTCAATTGATTCTTTTCTAATTTTTATTTTCATTTACTGTTCATAAATATTTCATAACACAGTCACAACGTACCAAATATAAAAAAAAAAATAAATATATATTATTAAAAAAGTATATAAAAAAATAGTTTTCCAAACAACACACCCATTCTTCGATGGATGACGAATTTTTTCTAACTCGATGTATAACACGTTCAAATCTTCTAATAATTATTTAGAAATAAAAATTGGTGATAAAAACAAGCAAATTCGGATATATAAATAGTTGTGTGTGTGTGTGTGTGTGTGTGTGTGTGTGTGTGTATATGTATGTATATATA
>JAQIWH010002400.1:0-24875 GCA_034695005.1 Cryptops parisi | reverse complement strand
CTACCATGCGACACTAAAAACAAGCTCTCATTATACATATACATTAATTCACTATAATGGGCCTATGTTCAAATTAAGATATTTCAAATAAAACACCCTGTATATATCATAGCAAATCAATACTGTATAAAAGGCATATGTGCAATAGTTAACACAATGTTTCACTTACCTCCATCACTTCCCTGACATCTAAATAATCGTTTACACAATTAACACTGTCTTCCAAATCAAATTCAATAACATGCAATTCTACGCCATTTGATGGTGGTGCAGTTATAGTCCACAGACATCTCACATTAACGGGATAATTGTTGGGAAATCCGGGGGATGACAACGTCTGCGTTTCATTCAATGCATTCAATGTTCCACCGCAAACAGCTAAATATAGAAAAAGCTTACATTAAATGTGTAATATACATATACCAGACATAATTTTATACATAACTTTTAAATTGGTTAGAGTGTTGTTAGCATATTTCAAAACATCACAAATTTTGCGACATTTTTGTCATTCGGGTCTTAGTGCAGCCAACAGTTTCTTTATATAAATGGCTCTTTGAAGCCATTTTTTTAGTCATTGCGCAAGAAAGATCTAAAACGCGAATGGCAAATCGACAGACAGAAAAGTAGAGACAGTATTCGAAACACGAAACTTATTGAAAATCACTTTCGATTTTAAAACGACCAATAACGGTGGACTTGAGAATTTTGCTTTGATTATGAGTGGAGCTATCGCAATGACGTTCGCGGTTGAGGCAAGGAATTACGGCCCTCTGGTAAAAATAAAACATTTTACATTCTCAATGAGTGACTACCCTACAAGTGTCCCGAACCCATCACATGAGTACAAACAAGAAGTCCGGCAGTTTTTAAAAGTCTTAATGGTACTCTTCTGTCGCTGAAGACACCATCACAACTATCGATACAATTTACACAAATTTGAACTTGACTGATGTGAGACTTTTCGATCACTGCATGCATTATATATTCATACCTTTGTATCATAAAAACGAAATAACAAAATGCATCAGATATTTATGTAGCACTATTCAATGTTTTTTATACAATGAATAGAAACAAATCTATCAACGACTTAAAAGATAACTACGGTACAAATAAAGTGAAGTAATAATAAAAAAACACTAACGGTCAACAGATGAGTAAACTGTTTGGAAACCTGGACGATTTTGTGTGTTATCGGAGACGAATCTGACCCATAACACATTAGTTGATGCAATTATGTCATCGGGAACAGTGTTGCCACAATATTTTCCAATTAACGGTGAAACATTTGTAAATCCATCTCGAATCTGCAAACAGTTCACAGTCAATAAATCTCATAAATGCAATTATTAATCTCCCATATATTCAGGAGTTATGCTATGATTACTAAAACAATGGTTAGAAGTGCAATTTAGCGATTACGCTGATAATAGTTGAGAATTCTAACCTCTAAATAGTCCCATGGGCATCCTGTAATATTCCGAGATGATGACGGTGCTTCAATATCAAATGATTGAAATGTAAGTTTGGCTATTTTGTCGTCAGGTGCAATGATATTCCAAGTGCAATTCAAATCGGATTCATATTCTCCGTTGCGGTCCCAGTCGATGGATGAAAAAGTGCCCGTTGTACTATTCAAAACTCCTCCACAGCCATGCCGTACACCTATTAATGCCACATGGAATGTAATGCAAACTCTATAGCAGGCTACCCAACCACAACTACGGTATATAATTGTCTATCAAGTTAATGGACATCAGTTACCAAGGGTTCCTTTGTAAACGGCTTTAAATCCTTCCATTTCATAACTGTAATCGGTGACAAATCGAACAGTCATCGAACTTCCTGAAGACCTGTGCAGATGTGACACGTCGGTTCCACAAAGTTGTGCTATTTCGCGGCTTCCAGTCGAGCTTCCATCATATAACGTAACATGATCGTACGCACAATATCCTGTTGAACCCTCCAATGCAAATTCTGGGAATCTATTTTTAATTCAAATCAAATTTTGGTTTTAGCATGTAGACGAAAAAATAAACATTTGAGTTTTGCCACTGAATAAGAATTTCAATAATGCATCATGGAACATCGCATAAACCGAGGGTGTCTCCTGTATACCTTATTTCAACAATTCTATCCTCTGGCACTGTAATGAACCAAGTACAGTCCATGTTAGCATGATAACGGTTCGGATGCGTAGGAGGATGAAAGATTCCAGTTGACTCTGTTAGGTTTCCACCACATTCTAGAGAGTAAAAAAGTCTTGTTATTTTTGTATTACAGACTGAGCTGAAAACTATAATATTCTACTTGTATTCGAAACCTTGGATTGTAAACTGTAGTTCAAATCCCATTTCAGAAATGACGTAGTCTGTTTTAAAGACTAACAGAATATCTCCTCTGGTTGTGATGTCGTCAGGAGCATTTGTACCACAATATTTGCCTATGATGGGATGGTTTGTTGTGTTTCCTTGAAAAATTTCTAAGCTGTCAAATGCACAAGAAGATTGATCTATGAAAGAAACAAAACAAGTAAAATTTCAATTGATTCGAGTTTTCATCATTAATGTTATGCATCTTATTTAATGAAATGTCAGGGCCGTGTGCAAAGCTATAGCAACAAACAAAAACTATCCCCCTTTACACACCCCCTCTCGTTGGAACTGCCAACATGCGAATTTCTTTCTGAAATCTGAATTTCGTGTGTTCAGTCTACCTGTACATTATATTTATTTAACTTACAATACCTTGCATTATAATTTCTGTTCCAACCGCCTTGTGAGAATAACAAGCTAGCTGTTGCAATTTCACAATTTTTTTTTTGAACTTACATTCAATGTCGAACATATCTTTGTTGAAAGAGATAGCCAAATATTGACCATTAGACTTGATCAGATAATGGCAATTCAAGTTATCATCATATTTGGAAGGATATTCGGGTGATGCAATCGTTCCAGATGCTGAATCGTAAATGCCGCCACAAGCTGGACAAAAAAAGCAAATAATAAACGTAAAACTATTATAATAAAATTCCTCAAGGCTCAAGTGATGGCTAAAATTTGTCAACAATGTTTTTAGTGTCCAAACCTCGTTTCCACGAAATCTTAAATCCATTGTTGGTAATTTGAGGGTCACTATTTGAATGGAACATGACTTGTGCACGATTAGAAGAACTGTTTGAAACTGATGGCATTTGCTTTCCACAATGGGGACCACCAATAACATTCCACTGATTATCAAAATATTCTGATATCTGAAAGAAAAATTTAACAAAGTACTTGTACTTGGTCCATCTGGAGTAACAACAATAAAAAAACAAACATTAGCACTAGTTTCAACAATTACGTACTTTCACATAATCGTTAGTGCAAGAGGTCGAAGTTTCAATGTCGAAGCTAGTGACAAAAGTTAATGTGATGAAAAAGCCGTCAGGAACGATAATCTCCCAGATGCATTCCACATTAGGAGGGTAACTCTGTGGAAAGTTGATGCTACTGATTTCGCCAGATAAATCATGTGATGTTCCACCACAACCTATTGATAAAAACAAAATACTCGTATTAATCCAATAAGGATACACAGCTAACAAACTTTAAATATTTCAGAAAATGTAGAATAGTTTTTAAAACTCAGATACATGGTGTTCTTGAAAAGTCTAGTCAAATTTCAGCTGCGGATGCTACTGTACATATTAAAACAAAGCAAAACGCCCATGTAAACATGGGTCCGGAGATGCATACTCATTCTTATACTTACCTTCAGCGGCTAGGATGCATTTATGTCACTTCACCCTGTGTTATCTCAAAATAAAAGCATTTTTAGACCTATCTTTAAAACAAGTTCTGTTTTGATGCATAGCATCTGTAGTTAACATTTTCAGTACTTTTCGAGTCGTTCTCCGCCTTTCTAATTTTCTACTTGGTTATGTGTTTATTTTGCGTCATGAATTCAAATGTAATTAAAAAAAATATGGAAATAAACTAAAAACCTAGATGTTACAATTTTCAAATGTACAATTTAACTGAAAACCTCGTACATAGTAAGTACGAATAATATCGTACATAAGTAAAACCACAACGATAGTGAAGCAACCATTCTTTCTTGACACCACATTGGCATCCAAACATACACTCTATACTTACATACCTCTACATTCTGCAATGATACTTTAAATCAAATTGATGCATGCCTATTCACCTCTTGAACCATGATTCTAGTCATTATTTTGCGTTGTGAACATGAGGACAATTTCATGCTTTAAATATGCTGGAGCCCTACTTGGAGTACAAACTCACCGCCCACCAAATTTCAGCTTCCTAGAACTTCTGATTTTCGCGAGAATTTTTGCTTTCATAGAGTAAAATGTACTGTATATGTCTCCAGAAATTTAAACTTACTTTGTCTATATTGATATGACTAGGGTGACCAGACGCCCCGGGTTTCCGGGATTGTCCCAGTTTTCAGCACAATGTTCCAGAAAAGTTTTTCGTAGTGAATAATACATAGACGCAGTAAACCTATATATTCATTTTACACTGGTTTTTTATGTTCTTTACATAATAAGTTGTTTTTTTGTGTTTCCAATTTTCTTTCATTGAAATATGGTTATACAAAGTATGTACGTCAAACGAATTGATATCAACAATTTATTTTTTTTGATGCAACGATATTTAAAAAAAAAACAGTGTTTTTGTCAATATATCGATTGTTTTGTCAATGAATTGATATGTCGTTTTTGTGTCCCAGTTTTTAGTTTTTAAAAGCTAGTCATCCTAAATATAACTATTAAACATCAACAAACTAACGTTGTACCCTTAACGTAGCCCTCCTCTTATTAAATTGCACAAGGTCCTTCTACTAAAAGAGGTCGTTCAAAATGTGCAAATAGTTTTAGTTTTCGCCTAGCTTAAGCGGTTCATAAGAAATCGTTCTTTAAAAATGGGTGACAGTATTTTCGGTATAAAAATAAACAGTATAAAACCTGTATAAAAATGCACGCTTACCTGATTGTTCAGTATCAACAGAGATTTTGAATCCTCGACTATTCACATCATCACTGGATACAAATTCTATCCACAGGGAGTTCCTTGAACTAATTATATCACCCGGATTACTGCAGTATTTTCCAAACTCAGGAGATGCTGGAGAAGGACCGTTGTAAATGACTAGATAATCCTTACTGCAATCATTTTCCATTTCAAAGTCTTCGAAATGCAACTGTAAAGTACACATCAGTCCATCCGTAATGAGATCAGTTCATAAATACATTTCAGGTAACGTTAAGTATTCTTGGCCTTGGCATAGCCTACCTTAATTTGTAGAGAATCTTCAAATTGGAAAAGCCAAGCACAGTGAATATTGTTCTCATAATTGTTTGGATAATTTGGTGAAGTCAATGTCGTAGGAGATGTGATTATGCCACCACAAGCTAGTGAGTAAAAATGAAAAGTTAAAAAAATGATCCACCCATAAATGTTTTTGTTCTGAAGTTAGGTTAAGCTGGTCATCAAATACTCACGTGCTACATGGTAAGTCATTGTGAAACCCGTGCCATTAAAGATACTTGTGTACATTACATCAAAAACTGGGTATGGCATTGCAAATTCCAACTTTTCAGTTACATTATCACACAAATCATGTATAGGGATCGTATAATTCGAAGTTAAATCTTCAACTGAAAAACAAAAATAACAAATATTACATGCACATACCATATACAAATTTCATAAGTTCAACAAATTTTACAAGGTACAATCACAAAGTTTAGTGGTTGGGTTAAAATGCATATGGTGAGTAGGCTGCTACAAGTTATTGGGCACAACAAAGCACAAGTTTAACAAGGGCACCGACTGGCCTTACAGCTATGTTCTTTGAGCTATGTAATTTATGTTGACCTTTGTACAACTGCTGCTAAATAAAGTTATGGCTACACAATTATGTGGTTGTAGTATGTTAAATTATAGATGAGTGCTTATTTCTAGAGATCAACATAGTTTTTATTACCTGAATACATTTTAATAAAATTTTGGGCACATCCATACTTTCTGGTACGCCGTATTCCCTTAGACTGAAAGTCAGTCACAGTGAGAATAGTTGTTGCGTTCACACTCTCCGCCATTACAAACCTCCATGAACAATGCACAAGTTTATGCAAATCATCACCGTACATAGAAATGTTTCCTGATGGGGACGTTATTTCACCACCACAAACTGCAAGATAAATAATTTTCAATACAGACGACAACCAAACGAATCAAACAACTCTTGAAAATTACGTCAAAAAAATTACTCATATTCGATACTTACTGGATGGTAAGTCAGAGGTATACGATAAGCTGAAACTACCCCCTGTCCTCGTTCCACTGCTGCCAAATAGTACAGTCATGGTATTCCCTAATGATTCTATGGGATCGGGAATTTGGTTACCACAGAATACGTCAGTCCATGGTGCGATTCCCCTCGGTCCAATCATTGCCTAATTATATAAGACACGATACAGAAAAAAACCAGTTACTCGTATATCTTTAATTCAGCATTTAATTAACAGTATAGCTTCTTAACCAATTGATCGTTCTAACGTTAAGTTCTTATAGTTTTGTACCGGTGATAAATTATTTTTATCGATAAAGAAATTACGCTTTCAATTCTAAAATAGTACACCTAACAAGCACTTTATGCGATATGTGTTTGTAATGGTGCTCAAAGAATTGTATTATTTTTTTTACATAAGATTTAATGCTAAACTAGACCTAATTAGTTAATTCACTAATTTATTGAAAAAAACCGGACAACCCACTGTTTAAAAACAAATTTCACACAGAGACATGATCACTATTAGATTTTTCTCGTGACAGTTCTCGGCTTCTCTTTAACATCACTGAAACGTTTGTGTTAGAAAAATTTTGCTCATTTGTATTGAGAGAAATTTTAGTCTTGAAATCGTTCATTGTATGAAATTCCATTAGCTTGTTAAAGACTGCTTGCCTCATGTTATAACTTTCACGCTTTTCAGATGGTTCAGATTTCAGAGTTTGTTTACAATAATTCTATATAGAACTTTTGAAATATTATATTTTATATAATCTATATAGAAAATTTCTATCCTGTGTCTGAAGGTACTGCAAAGACGACCAGATCGTTTCCCGTTTTCATCTAATTTTGTGCATCTGAATTTCATGATATTGTATTGTAATAACTCAGTGGGATAAATTTAAACAGTAGTAATGATTTTGGTTTTAATATCATTCGACAATGATATTAAATTGGTTTTCTATTTCACCATGATTGTAGCACATTATTTCAACAAATATTTTAAACTAGAAATGAAGCCCCGTGGTTGGTATGGAAACCACGAAATGTCTAGAGGCAAAACCTGTGTTTATATATTTTTTCAAAACTTTTAGTTTACTATCTCATTGGTTTTATATGCAGTTCATCGTTGTAATTTAAATTTGCTTTATCTTAATAATAATCGTTTAGGAATAACGCTGACGCTGACGTCAGTAGACGCTGACGCTACTATAAATATAACAATACAACAATGAACTGTATAAAATAAGGCAAATTTAAATCACAATGAACTGCATATAAAACTAATGAGATAGTAAACAAAAATTATTAGAAAAATATATAAACACAAGTTTTGTCTCTAGACACCTTGTGGTTACCATACAACCACGGGGGTTCATTTCTAGTTTTATATAAGTCATTGTTGTATTATTATATTTATAGTAGCGTCAGCGTCAGCGTTACTCGCGTCAGCGTTATTCCTAGACGATTATATTTTAAATTTATAGAGGTGGGCCTATAGCAAAGATGTGTAGTAGCTTCATGTAAATATAAATTCAGGCACGTTATTGTTTTCTCATAAAAGTAAACTGGTTTAACACTTTTGATCACAAAATCAAGCGGTCTAATATTTTTTGCCTAAGGGGGGGGGGTCGTTACTATGACTTTTGTATATTTCCTAATTATTGTTTCGATAATTTCATTATACAATTTTGTAGAGGAAAGCAAGCTCTGTTCATTGGACTTTATATGTTTTTGCGCTCGTACAAATTTCGTAAGTTATTCAAAAAAGAAAACCTTTTGCTCTGTCAGTGCTTTGATGGTCTAATACTTTTAGCCATGGACTGTAAATGCAGTAATAAAAACACAATTTACGCTCAAGGTAGAAACACAGAGAATAGTAAGAAAGTTGTTAGTTTATGTTGAAGTACCATAGCAAGTACCTACAAATCTATCTTAGAAGAATCTGTACACACCGAGGTCACTGCGATTATTTATATTTTCATTTTTAACGAATTTCATTTATACAAATTACAGGTTGAACTCTACATTGTACATGAAAAAATTTGAAGTTTGTTAATGTTCAATTATTTGTGAAATTATCGATATATAAGCTATTCTTGAAAAAAAATAGCATTTTTTTCAAATTATTTTAAAATTTAACTAATGTAATAAGATTCTACTAAGAAAGTCATTACTTAGAGGTAATTTCGGTACTGGTCAAGAAACTGGTTTTTCTCAGAAATTTACTGGATGGTAATACAAAGCATTGACCTGAGCACATACTATCACAAAAATTATAATATTTTCATATCATCCTACACAAAAAAAATATTGTGGACATGCCAAGAGCCAAGACTGCATCACTTTCATGCCTGCTTCATCACACGGCTTATTTTCTTCACTGTTTCAATGGTACACTCAGTAGGATTGCAATCTTTGATAATATTGTACACTGCACATCTCATAGTATATAAAAATTCTTACCCCAACAGCATCTGGACAGTATAATACGTTGTGAGATCCACTTTGATAATTCACCCTTTCCGGCAAATTGAATGAGTTGAATTGTAACCGAATTCGTCGACCCCAAGCAACGTTGATTGTCCATGTGCAACGTCGAAAAGCAGGATATAGCCCAGGATAGTTTGGAGATGTGATAGTACCTGTTGGATTTCTCAACTCACCACCACATTCTGCAAAAAAAAAATATATAAATAAAAGCGTGAAACCCCAACGAATAATGAAAATGTTCACTGGTAACTAAGGTTGGTAAATGAAAAATATCACAACCTTCAGTACTCATGTTGTACGCAAGTGAAAAACCTTTGTGATCTTGGTTTCTGGTCAACGTAGTGAAACGTATTAGCACGCTATTGTCTGATGTATTGACAGGCGGTGGTAATACATCTTTGCAATAAGTTCCCAAAATAGGATTTGCTGAAAAATTGAAAAAACAAACTAACTCATTAAAATTACTCAATAATTACTTACTAAGTAATTGTAGAATGCGGTAATTAGTACAAAAATGTTTAGCAGATGATGCTACAAGGAGAACTGCACACTAGCAAATGCTATCGCTGTTTTACCTGGTCCAACTGTTGAAAGTGCATCAGCCCTACTATCAATCAATCGAACGTTATCGGTCGTGGAGCAGTTTGTTGCCCATGGAAGGTCTAATGACTTAAATGATAAAGTGACAAAGTGTCCTATTGGTCCACGAATGTTCCAATCGCAAGGTTGATCCCGTTTGGTGTATGGATTAGGATAATTTGGACTTTGCACGACTCCGTTGGTTTCAGTGACGATGGTTCCTCCACATTCAGCTGTGTAAGGAAAACGAAAAGGTTTATGTTTTCATGTAAAAAAATCTATGTAGTAGACACTCGGATTTCGAACGGTTTAGTGATCGAACAACCTGAAACTCGAACAAAAATTGGAGGAAAATCTGGATTTAAAACTCGAAAAAAAAATTCAAAAGTCGAACAAAGAGTGGTAAAGAAGTGGCACCCCAATATCGCAGTTGAGGCTTCTGATGAAGCACAACTAAAACTAAAATAACCTGTTTAATGACAATATAACGCAACAGTTAAAAGCACATGTCATTCTATAACATCTGTGACGTCATCTATGACGTCATTATAGTTAGTCAGTTTAATGAGTTTTTCGGAAAATGTTTTGACGTTGTCCTATAGACTACCACAATCGTGCTACCGTATTTCTAAAATTTGAAGGTTTTAGCTGTTGCTAGAACCATTATTTATGGTTCATTGATTTAACCATTATTTCTTATTGGGGAATTTAACTTGAAAGTAACTTGAAAGTCGAACCGTCCCCTGAACGGATTGTGTTTGAAGTCCGAGTGTCCGTTGTATTTGCATTCCATTTCACTAAAAAAAACCTATTTCAATCAAACCATGTCTTAACCATTAGCTTGGTAATTACCTATTTTTACAGTAGCCTGAAATCCAGCTCCTTCGTTTGTGGAGGTATTGGTGAAAAAATGGATGTACATCATGTTGTTTGTAGACCATATGGTTCCAGGTGCTTGATTTCCACAATATTTACCGATCGGTCTGGATGCTATGGTTCCACCGTCACGAACGCCAACGTATGTATTCTCACATCTAGGCAACACAGGATGAAAGAAACACAACAAACATCATAAAGGTAACCAAACCAAGAAGAAATTGTACATGAAAATAAAAATGATAATATTGAGAACTTGTTTGTACATGATCTAGTTAGATTTCCAAAATTAAGTTAAAATTTTTTTACTGTGTATCTTCATGGTCGCCAATATCAAAAGCTTCAGTGAAATCCAATTGGATTCTTCTCATTGAAGGTGCCATGAAAACCCATTCACATTCTGTATATGGTGGAGCCGGTCTTGGGTAATTTGCTGTACTGATAACAAGGTTGGGAATGTCTACAGTGAGATGTTCAGAACCACCACAAGCCAGTGACACTTCCTTGTATACAATTTTGAATCCCTGTGAAAATCCATTGTCTTATTAATTGCAAAAGTAAAAATACATTTCACAAAAAGTTCTCGACTTATATAAGATCGTATATTCAATTTCACGAATATGCATCAAAAAAATAATGCAGATGCTCGTTACATGCTAGAAAAGTTCGTTATTATGCAAATTTGTGCGACTATACAAAAGTGACTAATTGCTCATGTTCTAATTGTTTTGCTTTTTGCAAATGCTGGCCCTGATGCTGAGTTGAAGGTTTTGCTAATTCACTAAGATATCTGATATTCGATTCACGAGCAGAACTTAACTCTCACATGAATCGAGAACGTCTTGCATATTCATCCACTCTTGC
Organism: Cryptops parisi; assembly: GCA_034695005.1. NCBI lineage: Eukaryota > Metazoa > Arthropoda > Chilopoda > Scolopendromorpha > Cryptopidae > Cryptops > Cryptops parisi. Next base: position 13,751 of record JAQIWH010002400.1, on the reverse strand, counting down.
ATTATAAGTATGCACACAGATCAAGTTAACTAAAAGTTATTTAAAATGTTAAATTTTATTCACCTGTCGCCTGGCTACTGTAGATCCAGACCTAAATTTGACATACAGTTTGTTACTCAAGGTGTCACTTATGTTAGTTGGCTTTTGAGTTCCGCATAATTTTCCATCTCCTATGATTGGCGAGTCTTCATTCCCACCATTACGTAACTTTAGATATTAAAAAAATATATACTCATTAAACACCAATCAATAATATCGAACCATTGGAAAATAGTGTAAACAAATAAAATAAAATAAAATATTACCGTTAGAAAATCACTGGTGCAAGATGTAGATTCAACAATGTCCATAGTCTCAAAGGTAATGCTTATTGTCCTAGATGGTCTAACAGTGACTATCCATTCGCATGTTTGTAAAGGAGGATAATTACCCGGATAAAAGGGACTCTGGATGATGCCATTTTGAGCATATAAATGTCCACCACATACTACAAAAGAAACATTGCTTCATATCAAATATATGCAAGAAACAGAGAATATTATTTGTTTCAAAAACAATATTTCACCTGTTTTGATAGTTGCATCAAATCCAGTACTATTGTCCCAATAATCGGTTATAAATGTCACTTTCATCCTATGACCAGTTGTGTAGATTGGAATGTTTTCCTGGTTCCTTAGACAACTGTTGTTCAACTTATTCCAGTTTTCCATGCCATTTATTCCTGTTTTCAAAATTGGAAGTCATCATCTATCCCCCATCAAGAAATTATTCATAATAAACTTCCAACTTTCATTGGAAATCCCAGTAGTATGAAACTTGTATTATTTCATGCTACACCAAAGAAACTAAACCTGCCGATATTTGAAAATAATCTATATACAGTATAAAATTCTTTAATTCTCTATTTAGCTGTATGTGTGCACGCATAAATCAAGAAGGTTGTATATTCACGTTGTTGTATTTGTAATGGTTATGTTGATTGATATTATAAGTACATAGTGTCCATAATGAAATGTCAACGTTTGGAACTTTAATGAACTCATTGATTTTTATACGCTTAATAATAGCTTCACTTGTGAGTGACTTTGTGAGTGAGCTAGGAATTGAATGTTTACTGGCATCTAAAGATGTTTATGATGAAATATACTGTATAGTTCAATGCACCAAATATTGAATAAAGTGAGAACTGCATAAATCGAAAACCGCATAAATCGAAAACCACATCAGGCAATGTAACGAAAATAGCCAGCATCGAATAAAAAATTGCAAAAATCGAAAATAGAATTACTCGAAACTCGCATAAATCAAATAACCCCATTACTTAAAGATCGCAGTAATCGAAATTCGCATAAATTGAAATTCGCGAAAATCGAAAATGGAAACTCAAAACTCGCACATTAATATAATTAGGAAAAGTAGAGGAAAAACTCGAACTTGAAGAGCCAGAAACGTCTGATTGTAATGGAACATTAGTTATTTATGTTTTAGAGGCGCACCAACTGCCAAGAGGCGTGTTATATGGCGCCCACTAAAACACAGAAATTACAGAACTCTATATAAGTTGGTCAAGAACCGACAGCTTCAAGAACCTATACACACGATAGATGGTACGAACGTGGTTCCTTAGCACCTACGGAAGCGTGGGAGGGAGGAAGCAGCGCCTGCGAAGAGGTTCGTAAAGTGGACATTCCACCAGGACATGATGGACTGAGACCTGGGTATTACAGGCAGGACACCAAGGCGGAAACTCTTTACGAAGCAGAAACGCATGGGAAAAATGCGTATGTCTTATCCGTAACCGAGCCAGCATCACCTCTTTTTTCCTGTCAGCAAAGAAAGATGTCGTCCATACTCCGACAGTAATTTTAATAACACGCAGCTTGTTGTTGTTCACCGCGGTCCATAATGGAACATTATATACGGTATATATACAGTATAGAATTGTTATTGCAATTAAACAGATTCTCTTCAAAATAGATCCACTTTCCCTATAACCAAGAATATGATTTTCCCAGTTCGAAAAACACCCGTAAAACAGTTAGGATATCTCCAATGTCAACAAGACTGTTGTTTCTAGATAAAAACAATGATGCCATGGACTATTTCAGTTAAATGGCAATTTAAATATTGGTAATCGGATAATGGGTGTCCTACTCCTACTATATTTGCAAGAACAGCCGCAATGGGCTGCTAATTACTAATGTGTAAACTACAAACATTGATTGACCACTTACCATCATAAACTTCAACATAATCATAATAATGGCATTCGTTCCAGTAATTTTTCAAATCGAGTACATTAAACACAATAGACAAGCGAGATCCTTCTACTGTACGAATAATCCAACTGTGGTTCAGTTGGGGTTCATATCCATTAGGATAACCTGGCGATGATATGTTTGCCGAAGCGTTCCAAGGAATCTGTATTGTTTCTGAGATGGAGTTGTCTAATGGAAAATTAAATCAGATTTAATAGAATATAATTCTTTCAGTTCACGCTGGTTCAATGCAACCACCAGACTAAGAACAGAATTTCTAACAACCAGTCTACGACTACCTCTACTACTGTTCCAATGTTCGACTGTGATAGGATCGACAGTAGCGGGGATTAAGTAAATTGTTATAAGAAAACCATTAAACATGTGAGAAAAAATACATACCATAAGGATCGTAAGGTCTGATAGTAGCTCCAGAAGTTGTGGAAAATGGTATTGCATGCCATGATAAGAGAAAACGTCCAGAGGAAATGAAAGACCGGTAAACAACTGTTAATTGGTTACCAGTGGTTTCAACAGAATCAGGCTTTGCATGACCACATATTTTCTTTAGTAGAGTACCAGTTGAAAATGGACCATCATATAACTAAACAAACAAGTAACGAAAAACAACTAATTAGCTTAATACTTCATATTACAAAATGCATAAACGTCAAAAAAAAAATACTTTACGCAGCTTTTTGTAGCAACTTACAGAGATATATTGCCTGAAACAATTACGCCCTGCAGTATGCGGTAAATTCATACTGTCAAAATCGACTTGAACGAGTTGATTGTTTGGAACTGTGATTGTCCATTGGAATGTACCTTGATACGAAAAGTATCGAGGATACAACGGTGATGCAATTTGTCCAGCGCTTCCAAAGATTTCTATCCCATGAACTGCAACATCAGAGAAATCTATTAGTTTACAAAAAACAGTGTAATAGCATGAAGGCTAATTGAAAAATTATCTAAAGATTCTATTGAATTTAAGGTAGTATTGCGAATACAGCAATTAACTGCGTACATGTGTATTTTTGTGTTGAACTGTTTTGATGTAGGGATTATGTTTGAATCAACAATTGGTTTATCACTGATAATCAAATTTAAAGAAAACTTTATTTTAATAACTGGGTAAACCTTTTCAACACCTCGAAGACGTTTGGCTACGCTACTACAGGCTTTGTCAACTAAAAACAATAGTAAGATAGAAAGAATGTGCAGAAAAGATGGCTGTGTGAACAATTCACCTGTCTGTCTCTGCCCTTTTTCTTTTTCCCCCACATTCTGTCTTACCTGATTAAGCCTTTAAGTGGATTTTATACTACTTGATTAGTAAGGTAAACAAATGATTCTCAATAAATTTTGTACAGCTGATAAGTTTGTTCATCAGGATAATGAATTATGCATTTGACCAAATTTGTTTGGAAAACTACAATGAAATCGTCTTTGAAACAGTGCATACGTTCGCGAACTTTTAAATCATACAAAATATGTAAATTAATTCGAAATAAAAATCAGTAAAGTGATTATTGTGCATCGCGTGAGCACAATAGCAAACACAAACCTAATGTATAAGTAGCCATGAACCCTACATCGGATTCTGTTTTGTCGCTACGAAATTTTATCCATAAGGTGTTGTAAAATGTCAAATTGGTTGGAACGTTAGTTCCACAAAAGGTATTTATTAGTCTTCCATGGGGTCCATCCTCGTGAATTTCAAGATAATCCATGTTGCAGAATTCGCTGTCTTGTAACTTGAACACACTATAAAAAAATAAATCCTTTTTTTTTTTAAAACAAATATTTTATAAACTTTTATCCTGATAAAATTGTCATCAAATTTTAACGAAAATACTAAAAATTATCTGTCATATACCCAAACCTCAATCATGTGAAAAAAAATAACGAAAAACAACAGAAAAGCACCGTCATCGGTTTTGTTTTAACTGCAGGTTTTGTAGAATAGTATATGCGCTGATGTAACTTTTGTTCTGATTGATAATTCTGTTTTTCAATTTTTTGGTACATTTATTAAAAAAAAACAGGTAACAAGAACTATTCGTATTGTTTAGCAACATTATTTCACCAGATGGTGTTACCATCTCCATAGATAATACTTTCACTCGTGAGTGTAGAAAACTATGTACTGTACAGGTATACCTCGATTTACGAGGTTCTGATCTAAGGCATTTCACTATAACAGTGCAACAATAAAAGTGGGGAATTAATTGCGTACTGTGGATAGCGACGGATTATTGTACAATGTACAAACCTGAAAGTTAATGAGATCTTGTTGCCTGGAGATGCGGTTATTATCCAAATACATTCCATCTCGAGAGGATAAGAGTTTGGATACTGAGGGCTATTGAAAGCACCAGAAAGTGCTGTGTAGTTTCCTCCACAATCTATTTTATAAAATAAAAAAAAAAAAGTTTAATAATTTTTTTTTTTGGGTAACGACCAATACACAGTTGTTTTTATAGAATATGAATATGCACGTTTCTTTAATTACATGATTACTTCAAAATTTAAAGTGTTATAATGCAATTAAGAACCTTTATTTTCAAACGCGTCCTACTAATTTACTTACGAAATTTACTAGCACGTAACAGAATTGTTTTTATTTTTGAACAGCATGTCAGATTTTTGATTGATCAGACAGCATGTCTGATTGTATATCTGCTGATGAAATTCTTGTGTAAATATTAAAATTTACACAAACACCCTTATTTTTTATGGATATAACCTACTGTAAACGTATGTGATATTTCAGCCAGTATTTCATATTTTATACAGTAGGCTACAGTAGTGCACCTTTTTATGGCATTCCGCTAATACAATGATTTTAACTATGAGAAATTGCTCTTTGAAAATTGGTGACAGTTTTTGGCCCACCCTGTACAGTAAATGGATGTACGTTTATTCGTTTATTGCAATGTCTGGTTTGGGCCAAAGAATAAATATCTGGATGTTATCGTCAGCAACACTTTACTCAGAAAAATTAATTTAACTAACGTTACATTTTCTCGAAATTAAGGCGACATCGATCCGTCAGAATAAAATGCTTCGCGGATTGTTTACATGTCAAATTTCAGTTTTCTGGGATATCGGAAAGTGGGTCCGAGTGAACAGTAAAAATGCTGAATCAATGAAAAAAACAAAACAAAACAAAAACACACACAAACAAACAAACAAACAAACAAAGTTATAAAATTGGATTTATGAATCCGCTAATTTGGGTCATTTTTTGTGTGTTTGTTCCTCCTAACTTTAAAATCAGGCTCCACCAGCAACACACTAAAATAACAGTATACATGGTGAGTTTTAAGTATAATTCTATAGAAATATTACAAATGCTATCATAATTAAAATGTTGAGTGTTAGATATATTAGCACCTACATAGGGCTATTAACAATGATGGTATTTCCATTGATCTCGCATTGTTACAAATCATAAATTGCATTGTTACATCAGAAACCATCAGTCGTAGTTATCGAGTCATATTTGAAACGTTGTAGCCAAGAGTCCATTTAGCCAGAATCCACTTGTTTTGTTTATTTCCAACAATACAACCAAAAATAAAAATTGAAACAATAAACACCCCCCCTCTAAGCTTCAAGTAAATCACCCGTGTAGTGCAGGGTAGCAATACAATGACTTGCAGCATCTAACTTTACATTGAAACACCGGTTGCAACACCGTCGTGACAAGTGAGATGACATGTTGAAACATGGTTGTAGCAGTGGGCACAATAGGGCAAGTTTGAGCATGATACCCATTACAATCTGTACCGACAATTGCATGGTTAAATTGCCGGTTATGCTTGCGTAGTTATGGTGGTCATATTGAACACATTGTGTAAACATGTACATGTCATCTCACATGCTACAACAATGTTACAACCTGTGTTCCAATGTCGTGTGTTACGTCAGTTGTTGTAAATTGCAAGACAGTATATCACTACCCTGCAATACACAGGTGATCTACATTAAGCTTCTAGGGGGTCTATTGCTTCAAGTTCTATTTTGATTACATTGATAGAAATAAATAAAACAACAATGGATTCCGACTAAATGGAACATTGCTTGCAACTTTCTAAATACGACTCGGTAGTTACGACTCATAGTTTCCAATGTGACAATTTGATTTTCGATTTGTAACGATGCGAAGTCAATGAAATACCACCATTGTAAAGAGCCCTATTACGGTGCTATTATTTTTCAAGCACAATAGTTTTATTCCTTTGTAGTATTCCCATCGAACCGCACTTAAAACTCACCCTGCATAAAAATAACAGTAGGCTATATAAAAACAACATTTATACAATTCATGATTCTTGAATGATTTTTTTAAGGTAATCATAATTTTATTCATGAAACATGAATGAAATTAAATTGAATTTCATGAAAATATAAAACTAGTCTATAAACAAGAATAATTTTTTACCTGATGATGACTCAAAATACGAGGCTTGCAATTGGTAACTGTGCGCGTCTCTTAACCACCTCCTCCATAGTTCGACGTATAAAACTGGACCTTCGGACGTAATAGGCGGGGGTACAGTTCCTTTACAGTATTTACCGATAAGAGTAGAATTTAAGGAGTCCCCGTCGTGTACTCGCAAGTAACTATCGGAGCATTGACTAGTCCAGCGATTCGAACCACCAAACAGTTGCAAGTGTGTAATGGTCAATGTTACACGATCACCTGAAATATAGATTATACAAATGTTTCAATGTCGATGTAAAGGACACTATGACAGGTTAACAAAACAACTGTGACAAAATTCTATATAACCTGGATTTTCAGCTTTTATGATCCAACTACAATTGGAATATTGGTCGAGTACTTCATGAGCTGTATCAAAATTGATAGTTCCTCCTTTGTTTGCATTTAAAACGCCTCCACAATCTACAAAATATAATTGAAGAAAGTTATAGGTGAAGAAACTAATAAACAAATCGGATGCTTAATGATAAACATATAACAATATTTCAATTACATCCGCCAAATCCTTGTAATTTCACAATAAACAAAATCATAATAAACTAACCCAGTGAATGTCTAGCAATAAATCCTGATGCCCCCACAGTTCCATCCGCTTTTAATCGCACGTACATCTGATTGCTAGATGAACGAACCGCCGGTGGTACGATATTGCCACAGTGTTTCAGAAGTAAAGTTGAATTTTCATCAGGCCCATCATAAATCTATTAAACCATATTATAATAAAAATATATGCAACTCCACACCTTCACAAGCAATTTTGGCAAATATTTGAAATGTGCAATATAGTGTCGAATAGCGAAACCTAAAAATGGAACTGATTATCAAAATGTCATCTGAGATAGGTGCTGTAGATATACGTGGTGTTTGAGAGGGTGGGTATAAAAATATCATCTTATGCAAATTTGTAATCTGAGGATTGTTTGTGACAAAATCAACACTTCCAGTATAGTTTAACCTACACGTTCACGTATGTCACGTGAGCACGATAACTCTCAGTACGGTTACTGGAAGTTTCATGCACTATCATGTCTTGCCACTAACAAAATGTTTTTGTGTAGTGGGAGAAACAGTTTTTTCTTTAATTTTCATAATTTTGAATGTCTGGGCACATACATACTGTACCAAAAAGTCCACTTACGGCAACATAATCGTATATACAACTGCTCACTGGTTCAACATCAAACTGATCGAAGGTCAATTTGATGGTGTGGAATTCGTCAACGGTAATTAACCAAACACAATCGGAGTGAGGATCGTAGTCATTAGGATAATTAGGAGAAGCAATTCTTCCTGATTTAGCTGTAATATTACCACCACAACCTACGAGAAAAAAATAAAAACATACCATGGGTATCACAAATCCACAATTTCATAAATCCAACATTCCAACATTTGATAAATTATTAAAACATCTAAATTGTCATTGCATAGTTAAGTATGAAATTGTTTACTTGTACCTCCTTCTACAGCTTTGTATGAAGCATTAAATCCAACACCACTTAAAACACTAACAAAACGCACAAACATATGATTGCCGATGGAAGTGATGGTTGTCGGACTATTACTTTCGCCACACATAGTTTGATATAAAGGTGATGACGAGTCAGGTCCACCGTAAACCTTAATAATGAACATTGCAAATGTTATGCTTAAAATAAACACAGTTATACTCATAATTGCATGCAAAATAAGAATTCAAGTTATCAGTTATGATGAACAAACTCTGAAAGTAGAATAAATTACCGCATTACTTGATTACTTTAATCATCTGTAATAGCTTGTAAGGTTACAGTACCTGCCATTAAAAAAAAACAACAAATAACCTCACCTTAAGTGAATCGCCCCTACAACTAGGAGTAGAGTCCAGGTGATACTGATGTATTACGAGCTCTACTCGTTTTCCGTAGTCCACGCTTATTAGCCACTCACAATGTTTGTTTGGAGGATACGGCGTTGGAAAGTTGGGAGATGTGAATTCACCTTCGTTCCTGGTAAGTTCTTCACTGCAGCCTTAAATCAAACATATAAATACTGTATTAAAAATTTGACAAGCAGACCATAATCGAGAAAATGCTTGCTTAGTGTACTGTATAGAGAGTCCCGCAAAATAAACATGGGGGATTATAAATAAACGATTATTAGCTCTTGAATATACAGACAAATTTTAAAATTTCAAACAAGATAACTTTTCATGTATGTGATATATACCAAGATATCCAGAATTTATGAAATGACACTAAGGAAACCATTAGCAACATGCTCCCACATATACTGTACATAATGTGATCATAATCAAAGACGTTTAGTGACTAGAGTGGATTTTTTGCTTTCAAGTCATGTAACAAACACAGGGTAAAATACAGCATAAAGTACTGCTTGCTTTATGTCGTGCATAGCCTACAAAAACCAGAATAAAAGCTTCTATCTCCAAATCACTGAATGTTTGAATATGTACATGTGAACACCATTTAGCGAATTGAGTTCCAACCCAAATGTGGAAAACTCAGTTTGTGAGGTTATACAATATAATGTTGCAGAGCCTTTGTCAAGGGCATACGGAACGGTATGTTTTCCACTAATTTATCGCAAAACTTCATTCTATACATGAAATTCAATCTGTTGATTGTTTACACGTTCAAACAGCCAATACTCTCGAAAATTTACAGCAAATGCTCTTCGATTGTGTACTGTAAAGTGGACAAAGTGTAGCTCAAAAGTACGTGTACTTATTTTTTATTTAAATTTATATAAGATTGAACGGAAATCACAAGTTATAATTAGGGTACACTCCTTGGAAAATCACACAATTGTTCCAAACTTTTTCCAATGATCGTAGCAGTGCTGAAAGCCATTTTCCGTACGTGCGTTTCGTTCATCGGTTACAATTTTTTGAGATGTTTTCCACAGTCGCGTAATAATGGCGAACAAAAATATTCCTACTTTTCCACAACCTCCTTACAACCAAGACATAGCTCTCTGCTATTTCTACCTGTTCTTTAAGTTGAAATTCAAGCAAGAGGATCATCATTACGAAACTGTAGAAAGCATCCATAAAAATGGAACCGATGAAACAACTACGGAAAATGGCTTCCAGTACTGCTACGATAATTGTAGAACAAAATTTTGAAACCATTGTGCGACTTCCAGAGTTTTGACTAGGTAAAACTAGTACTCGGAACGTGCACAATTCAACCAACCCTACAGTGTGTGCAATTTTGAATCTTGAATTTATGTTTCTCTGCAATTTTTTTATGTTTCACTGCACATTATAGCGAAGCTTGATTAATAAGATACAAATGTATGAAACTTCTTACTGACCTAAGACATTCCATTCAAGACGAAAACCATTGTAAGCTTCCGAACTATCTGATTCAAAAATAATTTTCACTGTATCAAGTGTCGATGTAATGAAATGGCTCTGAGTAGTATCGTTGCAAAGTTTATCCAGCAATCTCCAATTAAACGACCATTTACTTTGTTCAAGTATCTACATTTAAAAAAAAAACGATCGTTAAATGTTGATAACTGTTAATGTTAACAGTTAATTTTAACTGTACCGGATTAAAATTTAAAAAACAAATAAAACAAATAAACAACAAGAAACATTACTTTTAAAGAATCATATTGGCAATCTTCTGATGTTTCCATCCGCATATGAGAAAAGGCCAAATGGATTTGACTTCCTCTCGGAGCACTGATTGTCCAAGAACAATTACGATTCACTGGGTACGGGTTGGGAAAGTTAGGACTTTCGATGACACCTCTAAGTCCACTTAATTGATTATCGCAAACTGCAAATGATTATTTCCTTTAAATATCACATTTTGAATTTTCTTTCAAAATCGAGATAAACAAAAATCAAAGTATTCCTGATTCAACATAGAAATCGCTTACCAATGCGATAAGAAAGTGAAAATCCTCTTCCAGCGTGAGAACTGTCCGATTGGAATGTTATAATAGCTCTATTTGAAATTGTTGTTACTGGTGCTGTTGGTCTTTCATTACCGCAGAATTTGCTGAGGAAATCGCGGCCTCGCGTGGAACCGTCTTGGATCTGTTCGATTACAAAAAATATTACCGTTATCACTGTTTGACTTATTGATTTTCATGATATAAAAGATTTAAAACAAAAAATAGGATTGTTTAGAATAAAGCTTGAATAAACATGTTAGTTAACCAGAATAAAGTTATATAAACTATATGTATACTTGAATGAGGATAAACTAGAATTAAGGTGAACAGTCAAGTTACGAATTCGTATTTGAAGTCTATCCGAATTTCTACCCGAATACATCACTCGTTCAATCAGGATGCAGAGTAGTCACTGGTCTCATAACTATACTGACAACTGATTGGCCGAGTGTGAATTCAGATAAAATTTGGATACAAATTCGTATGTGACGGTCTCCTTTTACATTGATGAATAAGTTATTATTTTTATTTTTGGATTTTGGATTCTAATTTTGGAACTTATGGCAAAGATAAACTTGGTGGTGAACACAGACTCTTAGCAAGTAGACATTAACCACAATTTTTTTACTAACCTTTAAATAATCAAAATTACATTGACCATCGGCTTCCATATCCAAATCGATAATCGTTATTTCCACTCTGCTTCCTTGATTGACAATTATGTCCCATTCACAAAAAGCGTTATGTGCATAATGTGACGGATAACTTGGTGAAACGATTGAACCACTGATGGCAGTCAACGTACCGCCACAACCTGAACAAACCATTTACAATGTTTATTTATTAATTAATTCATCAATTAATTAATACTTAATTAATATTTAACACAACTCGTGGTCCCAAATACAACAAGTCTGTAACTAGCACAGATTTTAGTTAACACGAATTCGTAGATAAACAACTTTTTGTTCTATAGTTTTTATCCAGAGGTAATGAGACATTATAGTTATGGGTGGGGGAGTGCATAATATATTATTATATTATATATTATATATATTATATTATATTATAATCACAAATAACGTTATAAATCGGCTATCGTTATCATTGTCAGTCGGTTCAAACACACAGTTTAATGTTTCACTTCCATTGATATTAATATTAACATATGATTATTGTTATAAAAAATCACTAAGTGATCACAAAGTGATCACAACAACCAGATTCCACTGTAGTAACAAAAGTGATGAATGATGACAATTTTAGCGTCTTTGTCATGTTGGAAAAGGTATCATTTTTAAATCATGGGCAAGACTTTATAGCAATACAAAGCTTATCTGATAAAATGCATTACAAAGACCCTTACTAAGAATGATCTTCTATTCATCATTGTTATTCCATTATTTTAGGATTTGTATTATCACATCAGTCATTCATTTTTCTCGATTTCCAAATATTAAATATGTACGGATGTTTCTAAATTTCTTCAAAAGAAGATTCAAACACTTACAACCGTAGTATCGAAATTGCGTTAAAAAATTTTCTCAATTAAATACTAGGTACTGCGCAACACTATAAATAATATTAGTAATTTATCAAACAAAATAGATGAAAACATCGATTTCTTACCCGTGGAAGTGCCATCCCAAAAAATGTTAAAACCTCTACCAGATGTCACATGGTCCGAATGAAAATGCAACCAAAGAGCATTCGAATGGGAACGAATGAACGGAGCAAAGCGACCACAGTATTTTCCAATCTCTGGCGATGTTTCTTCTCTTCCATTTCTATAAAGCCATTAACAATGCTCTTAACTGATATTTTTATTGTTTTTTAATGGATTCATACTTATAAATGCACCTACCTAATTTGGAGATAGTCATAGTCACATGCTGTATTATTTTCCAAATCAAAATCGGTAAAATTCAGTTCAATTTGTTGACCCGAGGGAACTTCGATTGTCCACGTACAATCACGATTATCTGGATAGTTTCTAGGGTAATATGGTGATTTCAAAATTCCCACAGTTGAATGGTAAGTGGTTTCACACGCTATCAAAATACAATAAAAAAAGCAAATATCATACTAACATCACACCATAAAAATAATAAAATCAATAACTACAAATTTCCATACATGATGACGCATTAAAAACTACGAAATTTGCTGAAAATCCTTCATGAGCAACGTTATCATCCGAAGAGAAAACAACAGTCATTGTGTTACCCATTGTTGTTTTTGTAGGTGGAGTCCTGCTTCCACAGTACCTGTTAATATAAAACCAAAGTACATCAAGACAGTTAGTTATTCCTTGTCATTCACGGTTGTTTTGGTTTATTTGTTGTTGTTAATCGTAAAGTTTCATACAGTACAGGGTTTGTAATTTTGTGTTTTGATTGACTGATTTCTTTTTCAAGCTGTAAAATGTTTATTACAGTAACTAGTAGTTCCGTCAACAAGAGACCTCAATCTGAGAGCATTCAAAGTGAATTGAATGCAAAATGTTTAAAAATAGGTACACAAGATTAAATAATAAATAAAGTGTGATTTCTACCAAAAATTTAATTAGTTGTGCAGGAACCCCTATTTTTCCTGAGACACATTGAATCGATTCGGCCAGTAAAATAATTGAAGGTCCTGGTGTAAAAGGGTGTTAAGTAACATTTTTACACTTTCGAGGAAATCGCGATTAAAGATCTGAACTTGCATTGTTGGTAATAAGCTACTTTACACTTGCACGAACATCTTTGCACATATTGTTGTTTGGTCAAAATTATGAGTTGTAAAGGTTGAATTGCACCTCACAAATTCGAAAATGCTTTTAGCTCGTTATTGACACGATTGATTACCGCAACAAAGAGGGTGGACGGGAAAATTGTTACCAACGTTCAAAAAGCTATTTATCAAAAACTGCTTAAGCTAGAACAAAACTAAAACTATTACATAAAATCTCAATTAAATATCTTTTCATTGATATATAACTATCTGCTAAGGTAGGTACTTGAGGTTTAACGAGGGCACCGACTGGCTTTTACAGCTATGTCATTTGGCCCTCAGACTTTATTTAA
>JAQIWH010002399.1:0-24880 GCA_034695005.1 Cryptops parisi | reverse complement strand
TATATATACACACACACACACACACACGTTATTACTCATGGTATTCGTTTTGAAAATGCTATTACCTTGTGGTAAATATAAATATCACCGCTGGAAAAGCTTTTCATATGCGAATAATATTTGTCTGACACATTTGTTTCTTACATTTTCATGATATTGGGAACTGAACCACCCTGTACAGTATACAAGGTGTTACATTAATAACTATGAGTCGTACCTATCAAATCATATTCACTTACCACAACAATGTTGTAACTGATGCTTCAATGTGATGTTTATGTCAGGTGCTGTGGATGCAGGACAGTGCATCACTACCCTGCACTACACCGGTGATCTATTCTAAGCTTCCACGGGGTTCATAGTTTTAAGTTATATTTCGATTGCATCGTTGGAAATAAATAAAACAACAATAAATTCTGACTAAATCGGAACGCTGCCTACAACTTTCTAAATATGATTCGGTAGCTACGACTTATAGTTTCCAATGTGTTAATGCGATTCGGATTGTCATGTCTGTTTTCAATATTTGGTTGTCAAGCAGATTCAACTTTTAATGTGTATAGTGCCTTTTGTGAAGTTTTATCAACTATTTCTTTTATTGTATTTTGTGTCATTGTCGTGATTGGGCTTGCTAGTATGCAATATAGTTACAAAATTTTTGCAAGGTCAATGAAAATACTACCATAGAAAAGAGCCCTATCAAGATGCTGTTATATTCCAAGCTCAACATTTTTATTAAAATAACAACTTTTGTAATGTAATATTCCCATAAAGCCGTATCTAAAATTCATCATGTAGGTTATATACTGTATAAAATCAAGGAGACAAGATAAAGTATTTTTGTGAAACAAATCGCACAAATTTCATCTCTTCATCTGTTTACTAATCGAACTAGGTTCGTGCAAATAACAGACGTACAAAAAAAAAACAACCAGAACCCTCTATTTACTTGCTCGCTCTCGTGCCCAATTAGCATTAAGCGAAGGCAATCATCATCATAACCATCAACAGCGGATTGAAATCAAGGGGTTCCTTTTTTTCTTTCTGATTGGTGGATAAAGAAGAAAATGGGTCCATTTCCTTTTCAAAAAGTGAGCTTAAAGGATTAGAAGCAGTAGTTTTATACCTGCGCGCCATCACCATCACCACCATCAGTTCTCCCCAACAGGCTGGCTCTCATCAAAGATGAATAATAGATAAGCCAGTTTCTCATCTGTTACTATAACGACATTAATACAGCATGCGTTATCGATCTTTTGGTGCTGCAAAAGAAAAACTTGTTTGCCCCCAATCATCATAAGGATTTTGTTTCGAAAAATCCCAACTACCAACCACATGGCTACCACCAGAGATAGCAATTAACGATTGTAATTCGATAAACAACTAACAGACACTTTTGGTCTCTCTTTCTCGCTTAAACTAAATAAAACTAGCTAAAAAAAAACAAAATACCATACCAACCAAATTGGAAAACAGAATCCTTAAAGAAAAAAAACGCAGTTATTTTTGTTTGTTTTTTTTGGTGAAAACAGTCCTCAAATTACAATCTTTGTAAAAAAAATAAAAGCACAAAAAAAAAATATATTCTTTTGCTACTTAACCCCCTCAAGTATCAACATTTCACAGAATAACAACTCGAGATAAAGAAAGCAAAAAAAAAAAATAAAATACCCTCAATCACGTGATGTCCCTCACCAACAAAGACTCGGTGACCCTAGTGTCGGTCATAAAGAGCTTGTAAATGTGAGAAAACACTAACTCAGGGTCGTGTTCGAAAATCCTCAAGACGTGAAAAGTTCACGAATAGTGATCGGGAAAAGCCTTTGAAAATTTTACGAGTGAGACATTGTGCTAACATCGCGATAGAATAAAAAAGTGTATAGAAGAAGAAGAAGAAAAACCGAACTCCCATCAATGCAGTTTTATGACGATCAGGAGAATACAAAAAAAAAAAAATCAGAAACCGATTCTTTAAGCTCGTTCAAGATAAAAATAAAATATAAAAAAGACGTAAAAAAAAACAACTTATAGCTGTAAAGATACAAAAGACAAAAAAAGATTACAAGAGATTCTTCGAACTATAATTAAACACTTCAACGCCTAGCATTTACATCAGTCCGTTCTGCATTGATAATAACAGCAGCAGATGTAACTTCAAATCCAGTAAAACTGCCTATTCTGTCACATGGCTTGTAATGTATCGTCGAACCTCGTTGAACCGCACCCTATAAACCGCCACCCCCGTCTTTTGACACAAAAATGCGCAGAACAAATCTTCCTCCTATACTTGACATGTTTATATTTTTATTTTTTTTTATTTTGAATTAATACATCCCATTGAGATCGTACAACTGATATATATGCACAAACGGAATTAAAACACAAGGATTGTAACTAAACAAAAACATTCTAACACTAATGTTAAATTGAACGCCAAACCGCTGTCTGCCAACCAACACACCTTTTAAGCTACAAATGTACTCTTTGTATGAAAAATTCATTCGTTTCTTTCATATTGCAAATATCTTCTTCATAACATATAATTTTACGAAATGTATGCGTTGCAGAGACATTTTTAGCAACAAAAAAAAGTCCATCAATATGAGCATAAAAATTTAGCTCAGCTTCTTTGAACCGCCACCCTCGCTCACTGCCACACTTTTGTCCAGAACCAAGAGTGGCGGTTTCACGGGGTCGACGATAGTTCAAACAATATCCACCAGTATGGCGTAGATATTGTTCTACCGTCTACTCCTATCCGAAAAATTTCCTTCAAAATGTGTAAATTTAAAATAAATAAAGATTTGCACACATTTTCATTAAAGCATTGTTCAAAGCAGATTATACACTGTCTTGTTTGATGGTGGTTTAGAATTTCATGCCAATAATATGCGCAATATTTAAATAAAATAAAATAAAACTCATTTTCCACAATAAGGCGCTTTTAATTATTTACAATTAACGGTTAATTGAGCATTCGTAAGTAAACCAAACAACGCAACAAAGATGACGCGAAAACTCTTCCTCTCCCCGATTGTTGTTTTCACGCAATGCATAGTGGTACAGCAGAGAAACCCATTCGGGAAGCAACGCTTAAAAAATGTAAATTAGAAAAAAGTAAATATTTTTTGTGTATTGAAATTTTTAAATTAAATAGTGTACCATATAGTTACATATAAATTTTTTTATTATATATTAATTTTGGGGGGATATATTCGATTAACTCTAAAAAAAAAATAATGAAACATGTCAGTTTAGAATATGATGATGGAGATATTGATATTTCCGAACGTTCACGAAAATTGTTGTGATTTATTGTAAAACATACTCAATAAAAATTAGAAAATTAAAAACGTTGTTAATGTTGTTAAAAGAGCATTGATGGGAAAAAATTGTGATGTTTAAAAACTATCGTAAAAATTATATGTATAGCGGATTAGATTTGAAGAACTTCAGAAAATATCGTGATACAACCCAAGCTTTTTTCCAAAAAAAATAACATTTTTACATAAAATTGTCCCCTTGATACTCTATCTAGTTACTTTATCACTTCCTAAATTTTTCCAAAATGGCAGCATAATATAGAGAATCATCTTGTTGCTCAGTATGGTATTCTATAAAGTTTCTCACCAAAACAACGGCTCTCCTAAACAATTTTAAAAACGTGGCTTATATTGCCTTCAATTGGTGAATATAAAAGCAAAAAAATTAAAATCGTTATCAGCGTATTAATTCAGTAAATAAATCCAGAATTTTACTTCTTGGTAGCGTCATCGAAAATCATCCCTAATGCTTAAACCACATTTCTAACAGAACTCCCCCCTCCCTCTCCAACGTAATCCTTCTCAACACCAAAAAAAAAATAATAAAACAGTGTACACGTATTTTTAAAACCGCTTATATTTTCTACTTTGTTGAATTGGACAATGGAGATAACAAATGGCTTCAACCTTGCAACTTGCCAACAATTTCGAGCCGCAGGTGCCTCGAGGATTTTTGGTTGGGTGCAATTAAGAAAGCATCAGCAATGGCCAGTCCACTCTCTCGTCCACGACACAATTATAGCTGCTACGACTAAAATCCTACTTTTCAACCCCTTTCACCGTAATGCTCCTCCCAGACAAAGGCGAATAACATCCCCACAAATCCGAAATAACAACAACAACAACAATCCTCTTCTCCCTCAGTGTCCGTGCAATGCAATTATTAATGAAGCAACTGAATAACAACACTGGCCCAAGTAAATCTTGTTCGTACCCATTACCGCGACAATAAAGAATGCACGCCACTTTCAAGCTGATGTAGTTTATCGTAGATAAAAACCAAAAATTCCTTAGCATCATAGACTTAAGACACCCAAAGTTGCAACGACCTGCAAATCAGAATATGTTTACTATCTTACGCTTTCAACCAAAATCAAGGTTAAAATATCATTTAGTAGTATAATAAGACTTATACTTCGAACAAGTTGTTCTTTTTATACGCTTTATATAAGCTTCACTTGTTGTGAGTTTGTGAGTGAGCTGAGAATTGAACATATACGGCCATCTATAGGTATTTGATAAATATACTGTACTAGTATACAGCCCTTCACAATGATGAGAAAGTTTGTCATTTTAAATATTATTATGCAATTTTAACTAATGTTGCTTTGCAACATTCATTACAGTAATTTAATATTTTAACTCATATTGCTTCGTAATATGAGTTCAAAGTTAAATTCGTTAAATCCGAATTAGACAGGCTGCTAATTCGGAGCTGCCGGGAAGGGGAGTGGCCTTTATCAAATTCAGATGGTGCCTCACTGATGGACCCTCATTTTTTCACCCCAGTTTTATCACCCCATGTGAAGGAGGTAAAACGAAGGGGAAGCAGGATAAACTATCGTATGATTATCGTATTTAATATTCTTGTAATCCTGCAGTTAATTTTTAATGATAGCTTGTAGTGTTTCATTAATCATTGTGTATAATTTTGGTCCTTGAGAACTGTTTGAAATAAAAAAAAACCACCTTCTACATTTCACAATGTGCACACACAACCTTGAAATGCACAAACTAAACGAATTATTATAGAAGATAGTTTATTGTACCAAAAGTTGCATAAAATAAAAACTGCATGAATCGAATAAAAAATTGCAAAAATCGAATAAAAAATCACAAGAATTGAATTGAAAATTGCAAAACTCGAAAACGGAATTACTCAAAACTTGCATAAATCGAATATCACATTATTTTATTTATTTATTTTTATTTTTAAATTAGACAGCCCATGTGGGCCAAATACACAAAAGAAATCATAGTCAAAGTAGCGATCAAACGCAAAATTGAACAATAATAAACAAATTACAATAATACAAGATACTAAATTACAATTCAATACAAAATTATATCTATAAGAATTACAATTCAAAGTTTACTATAATAAAGGACATGGGTGATATTGCGTAAATGTGACAATTTTGCTAAGATAGATTTACATATCTAAAAAGTTGTTTGTCGACGTAGTGGTAAACGTCAGTTTGGGTAATGTCAGGGTGGTGGCCCAATTTTCTTATATATAACGGTAATTCGTTCCACGCGGCCATTGCTGTATATGGGTAACGTTTACACGTGAGATCAAGAGAATTATACAAGACAAATTTATAGAATGTTGGGGATCTTGCGTGTAGTTTAATATTATAATTTTTTTTGAAGTGGTGAAGTGGGTGTAGGGGTGTAGATAAAATTCGGGGAATTTGTTTAAGTCTTTCATAGGTATTTAGTTTACGAACTGTTTTACGAAAATTTTTTTAATTCTGCATTGAGCAGATATAGAGGTATAACGTGTCCATTTGAACAAAATGCGTAAGAGGTTATTATGGACGACTGATAAAGATTGTATGCGGTATGAAGGGGCATCACCCCATATATAAATAGCATATGATAAGATAGATTGTATTTTTGATTTGAAAAGGGTAATCTTTTCACGTATGGTGATAATATTTCGAATTCTCTTCAAAAGAAAATAAAGACGGTTAAGTCTTAATTTTAAGTAATCAATATGGCTTGCAAAATTGAGACATTGGTCAATTCTCAAACCAAGAATATTGCTGGATTCGTTATTGTTAGATTGTTGTCCAAAAAATAAGGTTTTAGATTTAATGTTATTGAGTCTCATAGAGTGAGCTAAGAACCATTCACTTAAACACTGGATGTCTTGTGTAACAAAGTGAGTTGTTATGTGTGTCTCATATCTAGGGTAAATGTAGAGCAAAAAATTGTCATCGATGTAAGTCATCATGTATGCAAATAATGGAAGGTCAAACAGTTGGTACGACATTACTGAAAAGAGAGTAGTTGAGAGGAAAGTTCCCTGGGTTACACCATTATTAGATTGGGTACGGGTAGATCTGTTATCTCCAATTTGAAAAAAATCTATTAGTGAAATAATCATTCAATAAAGCTAGAGTCTGAAATGATAACCCTAGTTGTAACAAAGATGATAGTATATCTGTTCGTGATACAGTATCGTATGCTTTCGATACGTCTGTAATAGCTAAACAACAATGAAAGTTATTGTGAAGATTTAAAATGAGTTTGTAGTACAGGTTTTGTAAAAGGTATAAGGAAGGTTTTCCTTTAATGGCACCGTAGGCCTGGTTAGGTGTGGTAGAAACAATTAGATCCTTAATTTCGCCGAAAAGGAAACGATCAGCTAACTTGCTCAAAAAGGGGGTGGTAGCTATTGGGCGATAGGAAAAAATAAGGGAGCGGGGTCCAGTTTTATAAATTGGTGTTATAGAAGCTATCTTCCATGTTGATGGATAGATTTTTGTTGTATAAATTAAGTTGAATAATTTAATAATATGGTTAATGGCATTAGTGGAAAAGTTCAATAAAACTTGTTTATTGTAAACATCATTTGGATATGAAGAAAAATTTTTTTTAATGGATTTTAGTGTATAAATAAAATCGTCAATGGTAATTTTTTTTTGAATAAGGTTATATGGAGGGAAAATGTAAGGATTAAAACAGTTTGGGTTTATTGTGTTAAGGAAAGGGTTATCACACCATTGGAGAAATAATGAATATTTTTCTGCTGGCAATTGTATACAAGTCATTTTGCTACAAGATTTAACAATGTTCCATAAGGCAGCAATTGTAGGCGTAGAGGTCGCTACTTTGCGCTTGGCTGTCCTGATTGCTTTCTTATACTCTTTCTTAGCGGTGTCCATGGAAGTATGGTTCTGCAATGTTGGATTTTGGGACCAAACTTTATACAGTTGTTTATATCGATCATAGATGACTTGTATGGTGTTGCACCACCACGATTTAAATCTATCTGTTTGTCTGTCTTGACGATAGAATATTCTAAGTCCAGACTGGCACAGGGCTAAAAGTACATAATCACAGATAAACATTAACAACTTATCGGGAGTAGAATAAACATTTTTTTCAGGAGTAATACTCGATGTAAGGGCGGAAAAGACTGTCCAATCAACGTACTTATAGGACTGAGTCATGCCCAAAGGTGGAGGTGTCGTTATACTAATTGGAACTATTGGTGGGTTATAGGGTATTGTAATAATCATCAGTAAAGATTGATGATCAAGCCCAGGTATGATAGAAAATGAGGGGGGTGTCGAATTTAAAGTCTTGGTTAAAAAACATTGGTCTAATGTGGAAGCACTGGTATTCGTTATTCTTGTAGGAGAATTAACTCTTGGAGTACATGTTAACACAAAATGTTAACACCAGGCCTTTCAATTAACATTATAGTCACATTTTGAAGTTGGTCGCATTCTAAATATACGTTAATATTGACACATGTTCGTAATCACCTCAATTTTAATTTTTACAACTATCATACAATCTTATTTGTGCAAAGTTTTATTGCAACTATGTTTACGCACCACTATCCCAAGTCTAATATTGCAACAGCGAAATCTCGTATTACAATCATTTTAAGGTGTCAGTAAGCTAATAAAAGTGAAACAGCCAATTATAGGTACTTAATAAAGCCTCCCCTTCTATAATTATTTCCTGTAACACGAGCAAAGAAATTCGAGCCTCTGAAGGAGAAAATGCACGAGTAAACAGTTTAATTACTAGCGTCGACATTTCTACGAACACGACAAATGAAGTCGCCTTTTTTTCCTCCTCCTCCCCCCCCCCAACCAATTTTTTCACACTTCTCTTCTACTTCTTCATATGCTTACTTCTCCCCATCCCTATTACAACTTTCCGCTATAATTTTCTTCTTCTTCTTCCAAAAATTTTCATCATTCAGGCAGAATTTAATTCAGCGACGAAATTTGAGAATGGTATTGTTTTCAGGATATGTGACGAGCACAAACGTTATTACACTCCAACTGCATAAATGCAAAAAAAAAATAATATATAAAATGAAGAAAAAAGAAATAAGAAAAATAGAAAATGATGGAAACCGGAAGAAAAAAAAAGATAATTAAGTTGGAATGAAAGATAGAGTGAGTGGAATTTCTGCGCAAATAGTCCATATCCGTTATGCATGTTGTCTTAGGATTTATTTTTTTTTAGTATTCAATTATACAAGAAGTGTAACCAAAAAAAAGGGAGTACACTTTATTAATATATTTTTTTTTTCGCAAAAAAAATTGAAGTTTGGGAGGATAAATGAGGAAGCTTGGGATAGCTTATACCGGAGGGATTTCGGGAGTAATGGAAATTCAATGCAAATGAGTCTATATTAAAAACCTAATTCCACTCTATTGATCCCATCGCTTTTTTATTTTACTTCCCTTTTTTATTCCTCTTCCCACCGTCGTTAAATCCTCGGGTTTTTATTTTCTCTCAGCTTAGAGCGAAAAAAAGGAAGTTCCATTTCTTACATATATACGTTTTTTCATATAATGACATAAATCAAACGATTTCTTAATAAAAATAAATTAATATCCGCTCGAAAAAGAAGAAAAAAAAAGATTCAAGATTATAACAAAATGCACCAAAACACTAAAATACAGGATGCTATACTGTAGTAGGGTACTTTTTAAGTTAACTGTGAAGCCGCTTGTGGGGCTAATGCTGGCTAAGTTGGGCAAATGTGATGGATCGTTATGTTTCCACATCCAGCAAGGTTCGGTTAGATGGTTTCAACTTGAGCGTTCGGCTAGGAATTTATCTAACCTAGTGGGATGTGGAAACAACGATCGATGGCATATGCTGCCATACTTTTCAGTTTTGACTGCAACAAACGCTACACAGTTAACTAAAAAGTAACAATTTTAAAAATTCAACCTCTTGAACTAAAATACTTCAATCTGAGTGCGTGCGAGCGTTCGTTCCCTCTTTTTTTTTTTGCACGCAAATGTAGCCTTTTTTGGGTGGTTCAGCATCGTCACGTGATACCACCTGACACGTGAGGGGCTGCTATGTTCATTATCATGATGAGAGAGAAAAAGAAAAAGTGAAAATGTTATAGTCACATTTGTGACTAAGCGGACCTCTAATATAAAACTAGTGAAAATCCGCTTAAAAGGTTTTCTCGTATAATTATTTATTTATTTAGAAATCTCACGTCCCATGAGAACATATACCGGTAATTCAAAAGTAAAAAAAATTCGAAAATTACTCGGTTTCTACATAAAAACTAAAAACTATGCGTTCATTGATTTATACGATAGATACGTTATGCAAAAACCTTGCAAAATCGCGTATATTGAAATTCGAATAAACTGAAGATATTATTATAAACAATTCCAGGAGCGTTTATATACTTGTATTCGATCGCAGAATCGCATAATAACGAAATCATGTCACCTATAACAACAATTTAAAATGATTTCTCTCGGCTCATACTTGTAATAGAAAAATCGCATATACAGCATATCCTGTACATATATACGACAATACAGCACAAAATCAAAGAATATTCTTCCTGTATACAACTAGGTAGTACTTGTTTTCGAGCGTGAGTAAGTTTTACGACCCACTGCTTTCACGTGGCAGCAAAGACGAACCGTAGGGGTCCATTTTCCACGGCACACTCGTTTTCCTCTAAAAGCATAGCATTTGGAAAGCGATTCGTAAATCGTATAGACAACAACTTCGAACGAGTTCCTTTCTGTAAACGGCCCGACAGCCCCCCCCCCCCCCTTTTTGAACTTTAACCAGTGATCATCAAGAACAAATTTCTCCATTTCCTTCGATGCGAAACGAGCTCGGAAAACGAAAACGTGAACGTGTTCGGAAATTGGTCCATCCGATAGGAATGATAGTGTTTGTTTCCCCGAACGACGCTCCACGTTGAGGAACTACTATTACCACCACCAACACTACTACACACACACACACACACACACACACACACACACACACACACACACACAGAAAGAGAGAGACTTGCAAAAGGCCATTTCCCTTTTCTCCTCAAATAATATTGACTAGGGAGTAAAGGAATACACGATGGGCGACCGTGAGTAAAACATTTCCACTTGTACTCCACTCAGTGCGCGTTTGTAAACTACCGATAGTGCTCTTTGCAAATCTTCACTATCACCATCATTATCATCATCATCATCTTTTCCCTTCTTGCACGTTAAACTGTAACTCGGCACGATGGATGAACTCGTAATAAATCCAAATTTCGTCGAGGGAGGCGCTGCATTCTGCAAATTTTATGCCTTGATAAATCGCATTAGAACTAAAAGGAGATGTTCGTTGAACTCAATTACGCCAATGTCAGTTTCAATTTTTCCTCCTCCTAGCTGTCTCTCTCTCTCTCCCTCGCTAGATAATCTTGTTTCTACGCACAATTCCTATGTTGAAAAGCATCATTGATCTACCACTCGTCGTAATACTAGTAGGACGAGGAAGAACCGACGACAACAACAACAAACGCATCTCTTTGCACGAAAAATACGAATACCAAAAAAAAAGGGTGATTCAAACTCAATGGTCGAAAAAGGAGGTTCGATCACCAATGTCGGTTTAACTTAATGATACTCATCAAAAAGTCGTTTCGAATCACGTATCAGTGATTCGAGAACACATCCGATCAAAAATCCATGGATGACGGTTATTAGAAAACGGTCTTGGCTTCGAGCCATCTGCCTATTCAAAAATCCCAAACAACTACTTGAAATTTTTCCAACAAAATCTCGGGATAAATTTTCCCTCCAACACCTCCCCTATAGCATCCGCGGCTTCAACTCTTGACCTTTAAACTACGCGTTCAAGCCCAATGATTTATTTCGATACACCGAAATACACATCGTGATGGCGTCATCAATTCTACCTTTGGCAATACTCTTTTCTCGATGCCCATTGAAATAAATTACTTTGACCAACTTTGTTTTTATTTGCTTTTGATTACTTGACCCATTAAGATGCAAATAATAACGTCAGATGCATCTGTTCTTCGGATCATTGAAGTGACGATTCACCAACCTCTGGATACAGTGTGTAATGAGCTCAATATAAAGTCAACTCATTTGCAAAATTATGGTTATACACCTTATAAATATTGGCACAAAGTATGAATAAAAATATATTATTTACATATTTATATGTCGCTATATCTTGTATCTATTATGCAAGCTATATTCTTTATATCTAAATAAGAATATTGTGTATTACATATTTTCTTACCATACCATAAATGGTTCTCGTTCAAAGAAGAATGATAATGAAAATTTGTCCAACTCACCTGTAAATATAAAAGAAAAACATATAAGTGAACAAAATTAATACAAAACAAAATTCAAGCTAATATTAAAAAAAAAGGTATGATACTCAATAAATAAATTCGCTTTGTATTTGCCCAGAAATGGTATACGCACTGTAGTTTTGTTTATTTCATGTGAGATACAGTACTATACAGTATATGCATACAAGTTATAAATATCGATACATACAGTACTTGATTTGTATCATTATATGTGACTGTTTAGTGTGCTGTTATTGATAGTTAAAAAAACTGTGATTCATTTGGATTGTTTCATTTTAAAATAGATTTTTTAAATAAATATGTGATTTTTTTTCAATTTCTGAGAAATTTTCGTAAAACAACTCTCGCATAAATCGAAGACTGTCTTATATTATCAACGGACGCTGTTTATATTTGCTAAGATGTACCCTTTACACATACACTAGAATGTTAATCAAGTCAGCTAAAACTAGCTTTAACTTATGTTAAATTCAACATTAAAAGACATATACTACGTTGACATGATTTTTAACGAAGAAACGTTTTAAAAAAAAACCACTGATCACCTTTAAAATTCATCTGATTCGCTTAAGAAAAAACAATACTGTATGCAAATAAAAATAAAATAAATAAATAAACTTCAGTTAAATAAATAAATAAATAAATAAACAAAACAGAAGTAGAGTGATAGTAATAAAGGAATTCAGTATTGTTTTTGACCATTTGTATCATTTCATCCACGCGCTCCCAATTTTCAACTTACACTTTATGTTGCTCGTACTATATGTATCCTCGATGCATTTGCGTCTACGAAGAACTACATAAAGAAAAAAACAGGGCCGAACAATTTTCCTACAGATTCAATAACTCAGCTCTTCGTGCTCGAGTGGCAGTGACTCTTCCTCCTTTTACTCCCACCCCCACCTTTCAGCGTACATTCTTTGTACAAGGTTCACTTTATGATTCCTCGGCTTCTCTGTTAGTGAAGGAAGAAAGAAAAAAAAACATAGAGGGGGGAAAAATCGATAGAACCCCTGAAACAATCAGAGGAAGACCCTGTGCATGGCCATCTCTGGAAAACGACGACGACGACAAAGAAAAGGAGAAGGTGAAAGGTGAACAACAGTTGCCACCGTCCCCGAGGACATGGCGGGGTAATTTGCTTTGCCTAGCGAAAAGCCCTTCGTTCGACTTTCTTAATCAATCTCTTTTGATGGATGATTTTTAATAGTCATTACACGCCTTTTCTCCTTCGATTTTTCTTGCAAGATCATATCGCCCCGAGACAATTAGATCGTCTCATTTGGAAAGACTCCCAAACAAGAATGGCGTTAATTGGAGATTGTCCAAAAAAAAAAAATAGTAATAATAATAATAATGTCGTGAACCCCCGCCGGTTTTAAACAACAAGATTTCCCTGTAACTACGAGTTTCTTTTACACGTCACATTTTCAACTGTCTCGAAAAATTAGCTTATTCATCTCATAACCTTTTTAACATTCTTAAGAAGTCATTTATGGAATAAAAAAATCACCCTGTATACATTTTAAAATTACATCAATTGCACACCAATACAGTATATTATTAAACAATATAAAAAGACCAAGTGTCTTATTCTGCCTCTTTCCGTGCCTCGATGTTTCCATGACAACAACTAAAAACAAATGTAGCACATAAAGAAGAAACCATAACACAACAAATCTGTTGCCATACCAACACGAACATAAGCAGTACCAACTAATGAGATGTAGTTAACATTGTACATAAAGAAAAACAAACACAATAAACTTATGTTGCGAAGCATCATGAGGTTTTACAGGGTTTACTTAATGGCAAGTATGTTTAACCAATTACCTCCCGTCATTTTTGACGGGCATACAGATAGTACACATATTTATATTAACATACGTATATACATATAGACAGTTTACACATACAAAAGTGTATACACATTTGTATATATTTATATATATTTATATATATTTATTATTTATATATATTTTGTATATATAAATATAGGACATACAAAATATATACAAAATATAGGACTATTTTGTATATACAGTATTTATATATATTTACATAGAGATATAATTACATACTGTACACAGGTGATCTTATGTGAGGATTAATGTGTGAATCACATTCGGCGAAAGCCTTGCATAAATTAAAAATCGTATATATCGATGTTGTCATGAGGTAGCAAAACTGTATCGGACAATCCGCTGTCACTGATAAAACAGAGTACATGTACAGTAAAAATATACACAACTACAGTATATTATAATGTACACAAATTTACACAGCTACAAATGGAGATGCATATGCTACTAATGCATATGCGTAATATTACAGTATATACACACGCCTCCCTATAGCTGTATTTACACAGTACAGCGAATATAAATGTTCGTTAGTGGAACAAAATGCAAACAATATAGCGTTTCTATTAACTTATAATTTCTTTGAAAAAAATACATTCAGTGAATTCTATTATAAAATCCAATTTTGCTAACAAGTTTATATAGCAAAATAACTGGTGTTCAATTTGCTATCCATTACGTTTACATTTTTTAAAAATCTTTATTGCTAAAAGAAAAAAAAATTTAATAACCCCATATACAGTAAATCAAAGCTTCCATTTTACGGAGCTTCGATAACACGAGAATAAAAAAACTATTTGAACATCTTCAAAAATAAAATGGCTGATACTTAAGAAAACATCAACGACAAAAAACAAAGTTATCAGAAACCATACACAACCTTAATAGTATTTCCTCAAGAAAAAATAATAATAAAACAAACAAATAAAAAAATAAAATAAATATTTTTTTTCTACTCCTCTCTTTCATATTATTAAATAGAAAATCTTTGGGGGATGATGATGATGATGATGATGATGAGAAGTAAAGTCGAACCCCTATTCGGAACGAAAACTCATTTGGACTAGGCATCCAATTCCAATATCTCATTCTCTTCTTCTTCTTCGTTGCTTTTACTCCCCTTTTCCCCCCTCAATCCAAAATAGCAACGCCATCTAATTCAAGTTTTCAACCTAGTGCTGGACGAGATGGTTTTCATCTCATTCCTGGTGACAACAAAAGAACCAAGTGCAGAAGAAGCAGCAGCACCAACTCCCATTTTCTTAAACAAACACAAGATCCGAATCGCAAAAATCCACTTTTCTCATTTTTTCTTCCCTCCTTCATCCTTCACCCTTACGTCTTTCATCATTATCTTTCCAATTTTTCTCAACCCTTAGTTTTTTTTATATACCCTTTTCATCTCACCCTAAAAAAATGTTTGTATGTTTGTTTCCATATCGTTCGTGGATTACTGGAAGACAATTTTATCAAAATTTCATCCCTAAAATAAATTTATTCTTCACCGATGGGTTATTAATGGTTAGTTTAAAAATAAACAAGTAATTTTAAAAACTCTGTTTATTCTAGTACAACAAAGTAGTACCTTAGTAGTAAAGTATTTCTTCGGTTGAATCTGTTTTACACTCAAACAGTGAACTATTTGTAATAAACTATGAATAGTGAACTATTTGTAATAAACTATGAATGTAAATATTTAATTACAGTAATGAGAAACAAACACGCGGTTCAGAGCATTAGCGACACTCTACCTGAAAAAAAAACAACTTTTCACGTGTCAATAGCTACGAATTGACACGACATTAATTCCTTAAAATTTGATAGATTCAATTGTCACGCGTGACTAATCTGCACACTAAATTTTAAGTTTCTACGATACACGGAAAGTAGTTAAAAATGACATCTACGAAACATTGAAACTTTTTAAAAACCGTTTAACACTCCAGACCAAATTTAATAAAAGCTTGTAATAACAAGTTAAGCAAAATGTTGTAAAAATAATAAATAACAACGAATAATTTAATATAACCAAGAGTAATATAGAATAACTAAAAATTAATTTTCTTCAGCACTAAATCTAGAATTTAAAGTTTTCATATCTGTACAGGTTTTTCTTGGCCGCGAAATACATTGCAACTTCACCATTACTTAACTACTTACTAGTGCGTCAAAAGAAATCCGGTTCATTGTTGAACACGTATTTAATGTTTTATTCACTAATCAATCACAGTTTTACATTTCAGACGTATTGATTGAAATTCTTATCAATTAAGCTACACAAATGCTATACCCTAAAAATTTGGTCGTTGAAATATCTATTTCAAGTCAAGTGAATCTTGAATTTCCAAATAATGACGTTTCAATCTTCATCTATCATCTTTTTTTTTTTTCCTTTTGTTAATTGAAAAAAAAATGGAGAAATTCGACGCCGGTATGTAGAATATATATATGAAAATATGTTTAGTTTAGACAATACCAGATTTTATGTTGTTTATGTTCTATTGTTGGAAGAAAATCGATCATCCATCTTCATGGTTTCAAATATACGTGCGCGCTTACCTGGGGACTTTGAACTCGACGTTTTATCGTATCCAAAATTCAATAAAAACAAAACAACATTCTTCCAAAAAAAACAGACGCATAATGTCGTCAGGTTATTTCAAACATTCTTAGAAGCATCCATAATATTTTCACCGATTTTGAATTAAGACTAACGAACAAAACGTGAGATAAAACTATGCGAAAAAAACAGAATTTACAACTACGGTATATCAATCTGTAGGTTAGTATTGTAACGTTAGGTCTTGAATGCACCTGCAGGTAATCGTGAGTCTTGCATTTTAAACAATATTAACGTGCAAGAAATCACGTATAATCGTTCTGCTTTAAACAATGGTCACGATTTACACGTATTACAACTTTGGTTAATAAAAAAACGTGTAATTCTGTTGTAGCTGTATCTGCAACGCAAGTTGAATTCAAATTGTTTTCTCGGGGTTCTCTCATTTCCTCCTGTTTCAGAAAACCTTATTCCATCTTTATTCATCCTCACCTCATCATTATTCCTGTACTTTCCGATTTAATAAAGTCTGAGGGCCAAATAACACAGCCGTATGACCAGTCCCTCGTAAAAAGCTAAGTACCTGCCTACTTTCAAGTTCAGAAATCTGAGTAAGTATTCACGTGCGGGAAATCACGCGTTATGATCTTGCTTTAAACAATGGTCACGATCACTATGTGTTCACCAATTTGTTGAAACAATGGTTATGTGAGCAATCTTATATTGCACATGTATTTCGCGTGTATTGTGTTATGCGAAGATGTGCAAGAAAACTACGTTGATCCATGATCTATTTGGCATAAGTTTGTTAACAATCCAATAGAAAATCCTTGCACAAAACACTGATCTCGTATCGCTCGAAAAGCCATAATCCCCAATCAATGACGATGTAATAAATGTTTGCATGTTCGAATTAAAAATTCAAGCGCAATCAACCCCAAACTGACAAGGAGTAAAGCCGACACATGCTCTGGGAAACCAAAAATAAATTTTTCACAAACCAAAGATTTCTTGGAGTTGAACGTGACAGAAATGTGACACGAAAAAAAAAAGATGACAAGAAAGCAAAATAAAAAAGAAAAAAAAATAGAGAAAAAAAAAAGATCATCATTCATCTCCGGATATTATTTCCGGTTGGGAAACTAATCCGCTTTGGGTTTACTATAGTCAGCAGTAGTGTGTTATCCATTATTATGTGAGTCAAAAGAGACGCGCATGTCGCTCTTGATCCTTAACGGAGCTGCAGAAGAAGCCTGTGGAAGAGCTTGTGGAAGAACTTCTGAAAGAGCTTCTGGAAAAGCATTCTGGAAGAACTTCTGGAAGAGCTTGTTCTTCTTCTCTCGGCTCTTGACTCTTCTTAGCTGGCGGGTGTCGCTATTGATTGCGCTCAACTGGAGCAATGAGGTACGCAGCATTTTGCATTAACACTCGTTAACCCCCATCTCT
Organism: Cryptops parisi; assembly: GCA_034695005.1. NCBI lineage: Eukaryota > Metazoa > Arthropoda > Chilopoda > Scolopendromorpha > Cryptopidae > Cryptops > Cryptops parisi. Next base: position 7,324 of record JAQIWH010002399.1, on the reverse strand, counting down.
GGGCTGTCACCCCGGAATCACGGAGCCATTAGCTTCCTCAAATGCTCCACACTCACTCACTCTCTTTATGGAACTTGGCTCTGAATTCGCTCGGGAATGATGGAAGCCATCGACATTTCCACACACACACACACACACACATACCCCCAACTCTTTTCTTGGCATTCCAAACAAGCGAAAAATCAACCATCGTGAATCACAAAGTCCAAACACACACAACCCAAGAGATAAAGAAAAAGAAGACTAGAAAAAGTGAGGATATGATGCCAATCGTGAAAGTCATTCCAACCGCACGAGTGTCTCAACTTCATTATCTCAAGCCGTAATTTTTTCCTCTCTTTAAGTCCCATTTACTTAAAAATGTATAGGTTTCAAGATTATTTTTAAATGCAATATAAAGGAAGATTAGGTTGAAAATGGAATGAGGTCACTGTTATCAACCGATGATTTCATCAACATCATTAACATCCCATCGCCAAAAGGGAAATTGATTGACATTCGATCGCATTTAAAATTTTCGGGCAAGTTGCTGATTGAATCAACTGATTATCTTCTCCAACTAACGTTGACATCATTTTCAAATTACTAATTGTCTATTGCGACCGATACCAATAAAATGGAGCTTTTTCGAAAAGGAAACCTTTTCAAATTACATTATTAGTTTTTCTAAAGGCTACTGATGCCACCAAATCGTTTTCATTACTAAATAAAACAATCCTGCACTTTAACAATCCTGTATTACTTGCACTTTAAAATAATAAGCAATATACAAGATGTCCGAAAATCATCTTTGCAACTCTGAACTATTTTGGTATTCAAAGTTTCAATAAAAGTAAGTACACACATCCTATACCAACCAAGCAGTAAAGTAAATATTTAAGTCAAGACACCATACAAAAATCTTCCAATATTGCTATGTACACACGACTGTTCCAGATAACCTGTATAATATTTCAGTTTCTTACACAAAAATGCAAGAAAATGTCGCAACATTAAAGAAGAAAAAAATCGATTCTATTTACTTATATCACCAAAATTGTCATTAATTTCAAACGAGTAATCACGGTATTAAAAAAATAAAAACCACATTCATGGAGGAAAAACAAACTAACGAACACATCGACAATCACTGTTTATCTTTTTCAACACTGCGAGAAGAAACATGAAATCAACAAATAAAAAAACAAACAAACAAGAAGCAAAAACATTCTCTCAAGCAGTGTGTGCAGCCAACAAAATAAACATAAAATTTGCTCACAATAGATAACTACAAATGCAAACATCATTAATTCTTAGGCCGCTAACAAAACACTATTTCTTACATGTTTTTCGTAAGATAAACAACAACAAAAATGAGTAAAATAAACAAAACGCCCAAAATTTCATCCTTTTTTTCCGAGAAAATGTGGCTTTGGGGTCAGCCAAGGGGTTAACAGTTGTCTTTGATTGCCACGAATGTATAATGAATTATGTTTGCTCGAAAAAAGTTGAAAACTTCTCAAAGATACAATTAAAGTTTATTTAAGATCGAAAGCAAACATTTGAAAAAATAAAACTTGTTTAGTCGACTTTGATTGTATCACAATAAAAAATGTAATCAAAGTGTGTAATGCGAGTTCTAGCAACATGTGATCGTGCAACACGTCTCCCTCGTGTAAACCAAGCATGCAACATGTAAGCCATTGATTAAACCACGCATGTTAATACGCGATCATGCAACACGTAACCATTTTTTAAAGCAAGCAAACAACATTGATTGGGAGAGTGCTTCAGATGTAGGCTATATGGCCATTGCTAAAACTGTTGAAATATGTCTCTCATATAGCACTGTGTTCATTAACTTAGTCAATTAACTTAGTCATGTAACCTGGTGAGTGATCGGCAAACCATCATCTATTGACGTTGTATCGATGACACAGTAATTCAGATTAGAAAAAACTTTCATAGTGATTCAACGTGTGTGACCAGATCCTACTCTCCATTCATTGTTCACACAAAACATAACTCTCTGCAACAGATTATGGGACCAAATACCAGATACCTCCAGATGTGCACCCAGTGTCAGAAGATTGTTAAAATAATTTTGTAAACGAACTGATCAATAAATTGATGCAGTAATATTTAATAAACTCTCAATCGACTAAGTGATGAATCAGAAGACTTTCCATTGAGCTATCGTTGCATTGAGCTCAATACAAGTTCCGACCAAGCATTAAGTGGTATGACTGCTTTGCAGAGAATTTAAACTAAAACATTTCTATACGATCAACATGAGCATCAATAATTTAAGTAGCTGTGTGGATAAACTGGATGAATCAAACTACGAACTGTAGGTCAAAATTAGAGGAGTTCTAATATGCGACAAACTGTGGGCATATGTTAATGAAGCCACCGTGCGACCAACTACAGGAGACGGCCAAGAATGTTGGGATGCAAAAGATGCAAAAGTTCTTGCTTGCATACAACTGTGCGTGTTGAGCCAGTTAAATCACGTCAAAAATTCGACTACGTCAGCAGCTGCATGGAACGCTCTAAAAGATGTTCACCAGCCAAAAGGTCCAATGCGTAAAGCCATGTTGTTCCAGCAACTTATTGATATGAAGAAAGACCTAAGCTCATCCATGTCAAATCATCTGGCTGAATTTACTGATACGGCAGAAAAAATGGGTAGTGTAATGAAAGAAGATTTGCTGGTAATCCTTCTATTAAACACTTTGCCAACGAGTTTTGACCATTTTCGAGCCTTCATAAAAATAAGAGACAAATTGCCAGACCTGACAACAACGAAGATAAAACTTCCGGAAGAAGACACTGAATCAAATAGAGAAAAGCACAAAACTCAAACAGCTTTCGAAATGAAGAATAGTGACATACAAATAAAGCGAACGGGCAAAAGTTCCTACAAACAATACAAATTCAAGGGAAATTGCTACTCCTGTGGTCACCTGAATCATACAAGTACAGCATGCAAAAAATAAACCCAAAGAAAAAGCAAATAGTGCGACTGGAAAGATGCCTTAATTACCGTAGCATTTCAAACTCTGTATTGAAAAACAAACACACTATTAGAGAATACTATTATAGAATTCAGACTGGTATGACAGCACATGTGTCAAAATAAAAGTATCTTCACCACGTTAGATACTACTAAGCAAGGCAAAATTAAAACGGCGTCTGATAAATCCCTGCCATATGAAGAAATTAGAACTGTAGGCCTAAAATTTCTGATTGGCCCTAGACGTGTTAAAGAAAATATCACATTACAATGCAACTTAAAGTCAGTGCCAACGATTACTTTTTGAGCACATACAATTCAACTTGATATTGATGCAACATATTGAACATATTAATGCAACTCAACTACCAATTGCAAGTACTAATTCAACTGTAGCAGCACAAAATGCTGATAAAATTGAAAGATGGCATCAAAAATTTGGACATTAAAGCAATTCATGTATAGAATAAAAAATGGCATAAAATACCAAAAACTGGAACATTCACTTTTAGTAAAAAATCAATTTCTAAAAAATTATGCAGCCATTAGAAACAAGTCATTCACAAACTGTGTAGACTACCTCCACTTAAAATGAATCTTATTAAACGACAATTGCAGGAAAAGTTCAAAACTAAGGACCACTCAACTATTCTCTAGGAATTGAAATCAAGATAAATCCAAATAAAAATCAAGTCAAAATTTCACAAAAGAAATACATCAAAAGTATGTTAGAGAAATTTGGCATCAACGAATCAAGAAAAATTGAGACCCCTATGGATATAAATATCAAACTAACAAAGGAAACGCAACCACAAACAGCAGCAAAAACTAAATAAATGGCAAGAAAACCATATCGTGAGCTAATTGGATCACTCATTTATCTGGCAAATTTTACAAGACCAGCCGGCAAATTTTCATCAACCGACATATCTTTTGTTGTGAGTTCCTTAAGCCGATTTTGTTCGAATCCAGGAATAGCCCATTGGAAAGCAGCAAAACGAGTTCCGGTATTAAGTTATATAAAAGGAATCTCATGGGAAGCGAAGAAACAACCATCCGTTGCCCTATCCACAATGGAAGCAGAATACATGACCATCTCCGAAGCCACCAAAGAATTGATTCATTTAAGGAAACTATTGACCAAACTTAAGTTTCTAGTTTCAGGTGCACCAATCACCATTCATTGTGACAACCAGAGTGCTATAGCAGTAACCAAGAACAATCTACATCACGGTAGAAGCAAACACATCGACATGAGGCGTCATTTTGCCCGAGAGGTGCGAGATAATGGAAAAATGTGGGTCACCTATCTACCAACCACTGAGACAGATGTCAGCGAACGTTCTCACAAAAGAACTGTTTAAACCGAAGCATGAAGTGTGCATGGAACTCTTAAATGTAATTTAAAAATATGCTTAAATTTGATGTTTAAGTGATAATTTACAGCAGCTTGAAGAGTGTTGGAATATGTTTCTCATATAGCACCCAAGTGCATAAACTTATCTTTCATGTGTTCAGTAATAATCAAATAACACAGTTATGTAACCTGGTGAGTGATAACCATTGTCTATTGTCTTTTATGACATAATAATTCATATAAGCTACAACTTCCATGGTAATTAAACGTGTGTGACCAAATCCTACTCTTCATTCACTGTTCATCCAAAACATAACCTCTGCAACAGAAACAAAAAATAATAACACGTAATTTTTCACGCGATTCATGATTTTGCACTTGACTTCAAATACCAGCGTTAGAGATATAGTGACAGAATAAAATTTTCGTTTAATTAAATCGGTACTTCTCAGGTTTTATTTGCATACTGTAGAAAACGTCAATTTCACTCAATGTTTGCGTCTAGTCTTTGAGTTAAGGTAAAACTTCATCATTTTCCAAACAGCGAAATAATTTTTGACTTTCAGAGAAACCATTTCTGCAGAGAATTATAGGGTTTCATTTTGTGTTTGTTTCCTGCATATTATCATTCGTAATTTTCCATTGCTTATACATGGTATTACCAATTAAATGTAAAGTGAATTTGTTTTTTACTTCCGCTATAGTCTGATCTGGTGGTGGCTACAGTTACAGTATACGTGTGTATTTTCATCAACAATATTTATTTTATTTATTTTATATATGACAAACGGATGACACAAATGACGAATTCTTTCTTACGTAAACATAAATCATCTCAATAATTAAATTGTCAAAAGCAACAACTTCCTGACAATGTAATATATTATAAAAAAATAATGAATTAACATTCAAACTAACGTTTCCCGTAATTTGTCTTAAAATGAAACATTACATAAACTATGTTAATTAAACGTAATTTATCAAACTTGTATAATCTGCATTTGGTAAACATGCAGTTCACGCTCGCCAAATACGAGTGTAGTATATAAATCGGATTAGATTAGCTTAAAACAAACAAAACCATATAAAATGAATTTGTAATCGATCAATCTAACCTAACATGGTCATTATACTTTTATCCTATAGTTTTCCAGCTTTGTCTGTGTGAGTGAGAACATATCGCAGTTTGTTGTTAGTGACGGACTAATAATAGAAACACAACAACGAAGACTACACCAATTAACACCCGCCATTGTTGATAGGCATACAGCTAGTATTGAAATTAATTCTTATAATCCGTAGATATATTTTTGATATTCTATCCGTAGATATAAATAAAAAAAAAATAAAAACCTTACGAGTAAGAAAGAAAAAAACCTAGTTAAATCAATAAGAAAATTTCTCAAATTTCATCAACAACAACCACCACCATCTTGGAATACTCAGAATCCCCCATCAGGTATTAGGTGCAGTTGAAACAATTTTTCTTTTTTTTTTTGCATTCTTCACGCTCGTGTTGATTTTAATACCGACGCTAATGTCATATTCAACGCATCACTGGCATTTCCCTCCATTGCCGAATGACAAAAGACGCGCTCCATCGCGTCTCTTTTATTTCAAATATATCGATCAGCATTTAATTGCCACCAACCTATCGAACGCATTCCCCTGGTGCCAATATTTTTCTTTCCAAAGGACAATTCAACAAACCGCTTTTTCAATAAAGGATCGTTTAATTTTACAATCGCAATGTTGTTGCTATAGAAATGTCTCGGTATTACGTTCAGTTTGTTTTATTCCTTGTCGTCTTGCTGAAAGTGGTGGGTGTGTTGGAAATTTACAAGACAGTGATAGCGATGGTTTTAAACTTTGCACATCTCGTTTGTTCGTCGTCGCTGTGGGGCTAAGGAAGCTAAGCAACAAAGTTTTCCTTTAATGGGTCTCCAGACGATTGTATGATTTAAGCATGTGGAATTGGAATGAATGATGACCGCCTCCGAGGTGAGCGCTCGAGGAAGAAATTTATGAAACCACTGCATTTCCGTCTTGTGTAAAAATTTCGGTTCTCGTTCCCTTAAGTTGGTAGCGAATTAAAAATGAATCGCTTCAAACTGCTGCTGCTGCTTTTGCACTTTCGAATGGTAAACGTAAATACCCAACTTGATTCGCAAATTCATTAAAGGCAATCGGACTTCACAAGACCGAATGTTCATTAATTTGTGGCATTTCCAACATTTTCTTTTTCGAACCAGAACGAGATTTAATTTTGCGTTAACTGTGGGATTTGGTGCGTCAATAGTCACCACACCAAGAATTAACAACTTTATGCCCACTCGTGTCGGTGTTAAAATATGGCGCAAATTATAAAAATAGCTAGCAGAAGCATGAACTATTAAAAACATTATAATCTCCAATATACAAACATATGAAAAGAAATTTGTTGTTTGTTTGTACGTTCGTTATGCACTCTCAAAGGTGTATGTGGTGTTTTAATCACAATCATTTGGCGGCATCCATTTGGCCACAAGCTTTTAATCGTCAATATTTCAATCGTAAATCGAATATACGAGTATAAAAATACATTAGGTTAGATAATAGGTTACATTGGTTAGATTAGTTAGGTAGGGTTAGGAAAAGATTGGCGATTAAAAAATTATGGACAAGTGGATGCGGCCAAATGATTGCGACTAAATGTACACAAATCCTGTTAGGCCCTTTGACCGATCCGAAACAAATTTCGCATAATTGATTCATTTTATTTTTATTTATTTAAAAATGTTGCATCCCGTAGGAACAAAAACTAATCGTAAAATTTTTTGGAAAACTACATAGCTTTGGTAAGAACAAGTAATGCTAGGTGAAAATTATGTGTCTAAATAGCTAGTTCTTAAAATTATTACAAATTTTTGAACATTTATTCGATTTACAATTCATAGAGATTGTCCTAAGACGGACCGGTAATTGATTCCAAT
>JAQIWH010002398.1:0-24883 GCA_034695005.1 Cryptops parisi | reverse complement strand
CCCCCTATCCGTCCCTTACCACCAAAAGGTCTTCCTCTTCTAGCACCACGTCTCACCCGAGGCCGTTAAAATTAATATTGATATCCAACTCAATGATTTATTTGATTTCAAACTTTCTTATTTTTTTTAAGCTGCACTTAACATCCATTCGAGAGTGATGCGCGAAAATAAACTTCGGTTTCTTCTATTCTAGATCAAAACTTCTTAAGCAGGGAACGCTACCGAGCGTTGTTTACTCTGGTTGAAACGGATTAAAGATGTTACAAACATTGGTTCATAATAAAATCGAAAAAACGAAATGCTGTAAAAGTTGGACGAAAAATGTTTCAGCCATAGTACCTTGTACAGTTATACTATTGACATACTCCTCAAAATAAATGTAAATATTTGGTTTTTATTGACCACTTTTAAATGTGCAAACTTAGAAAATATCAATCATCTGCAACATGTTTTAATGCAATTTTTCGATTTTGAGTAAATCCAATACATAAAATGTTAAAATTTCAAATCGTCAGCTTTTTTCTCAGTTTACGAACGACAGAGCTCTAACACACAAACACACCATTTCAGCAAAAGTGAAAACAATAAGGTTGCTACAGGAAGTACGGATCCCAAAAAACACCGGTGTAACTCAACAATTTGGTTTCTCATCGCATGGGCATAGGCAAGATAAATAAATATTTTCACTGACTATACTTGATGATCAGACAGTTTTTAACATGAAAGGTAAGAAAATAAACTAGCGTGCAAAACAATTTATTTTATTTAAAAATATTGAGCAACAAGGCTCAGTATGTATAACCACAACACTATAAGTATGTGTTAAATAGAAAACATAACAGTCGTATAGACAAACAATTCTATACTTATGTATTTCTGATGCGGTGAAAGCTATTTAAGCCAACTTTACTTGTTAGATTTATGTTTATTTTGTTGTGAATTTATTCTATTAATCCCATTAGATTGCATTAAATAAATAAATAAATAAATAAAAATTTGTAAATTTAACATGTCACAATATTAAGGTTTTATAAACGAATAAATTCAGTACAGTTCAATTAAGATTAGATACAATATGGAAGTCATTAACAAAAAATGTAAATTGTTCAAAATGATTGGGCAATTTAAAGCACCACTTTGGTGCAAACTTTGTGATAAAACCGAATACACGATTATCTCAATAAATGTGTTAAGTTCCTGCTAACTCGCTGTTGACATCACATATTTGCAAATAACAAACACAAAAACTCCAAGACACTTCAACAAAACTATAAATCACAGGTTAAGATCTTGGAGAAACATCAACAAAATGAAAGAATTACTTGCATTTCCTAAACAAATTCAAAATACTGTAGTAGACAAACATTGGATAGGTTTTCCACCAACACTAGTCTACATACTAACCTATTGCTGAATAATTTTCTAAATAAAATCTCATCTTCTAGATTTCGAATTTGTGATCTGCCTTTCCTAAATACTAAAAACACAGAAATAATTCCTCCCCGATTCCAACGACATCTTTTCGATAGAGACGACGAAAGAAAAGCAGAAGACTCACAAACACTCCAAGAACATCGCGTCTCTCTCTCTCTCTTTCGTCGAAGACGCGCACCTCGCGAAAGAGAAGAGGTCGAATCGGTGGCATGTGTAAATAAGGGGGTCTACCGACGACGAATGAAAAACGTAAATAGGAGTGAGGTGGGGGGTCGGGCGGATGGAAGAGAACGTGAGTTTAATAGCCAATCCAATTTTTCCGCGCCAATGCACGGATCGTGCGGCCGTCGTCTGCTGGGGACTCGGGGGCGCCGCGCGGATATTACGTGCTCAGTTCGCAACAAACAAGATCTCCTCGAGGGGGCGCCGGACGACGCCGGGGGAATCCACCCACGCAAACAACATCTCTTTCTTTCATTCTTTCTTTCCATCTTTCTTTTTCCTTCCTTCCTGCTTGCCTCCTTTACCCCCTCCTTCTCCTCTCACCACCATCCCAAACCTCATACCCTCACCCGACTTGCCGCGCACGTGCCCGAGTGCCTGGCAAAAGTGATCGAGTGAGACACGGACCAACATCGAACTATATATAACCAACGTTGATACAAAAAAAAATGTAATCCTTCTGTTGTCTTATCCATGTAATTTCAACTTCCGAGTATTCACGTCTAATCGGTAAGTGATCGATGTGTATTATTTATTATACTCGATTAAGTTATCACTAGTAAACACTTCTTAGATTTGCTTCACCGAGACCTATTTAACACCTCCATGACGTTTCACCTTCCTCATTGAGGCTTCGTCAAGTAAATAAGAAGATAGGGAAAAAAGCGACGTGTGAGACACGAATAAATTGTTCACAAAGCCATCTTTAACCACATTCTGTGTGAACAGATCACCTGGTTTGCTTTTTTCTCCTAACTTTCTTCTTTTCCTGACTTAGCCTCTAGAAGGGAGAAAAAAACGTCATGAAGGTAGGTAGGTGGTTGTGGTTTAAGGACTACGTTTCATTAAGGTAAGTCATTTAGCCATTCTTTAATTCGAAAATGCCAGAACGATGATGAGATGAGACTAAAAATTATAAATTAAACGTCGTAGTTGTGTTAAATAAGACCACTCGGTCAGTAAATTCCTTTTAAAGTTTTTTTTTTTTTTGGCAATAAAATGTTTGTCGAGATAAAAAATATGATTTTGGTACTGTATTAAATTAGCTTAAGTCAACGAGTTTTTCAAGTTAAAAATCTGTAAATCTATTTATGCCCAAAATAGATTTCACAATTTTAACAAATTCATTGAATAACTGAAAGCAATAGTTTTGATCCAAGAAATCGGTCGGTACGTTAACGAGATAAGGATTTAGGGACATCCTGTACCATCGACCGTTGGCTAATAATAATCAATAAGTGGTTTCCGTAATGAAGCTACTTTTTTTTAAAAAATATTACTGTCTATACGCACATAATAAACAATCAGCGAAGTAAATGTAGGTTATGAGTATGACAAAAATAAAATGCCAATCGCTAATAAATAAGTGGATGTTCCAACATCCGTTCCGAGAAAGTGCATCAAGTCGTTTGTAATTCAAGTCAGGGCTTTTTTCAATAGTCTTCTAAAAATCCGGACGAAAAGGTTACTGGTCAGGAATCGTTAAACGACGCAGCTCACTTGAGCCACTACTAACGAGACAATGAGAACTCAAATGTCACCCTCTAAAAATATCTTGTTGATTTCGCTGGAAATTCGTCGCGGTGATAAGAAGACTGTCGGATCGATTCCAAAGTGAATAAAGGATCCTAGCGACTGGGAAAAGTTCTCACTTCACAAACATTAGTTAAACCCTTCGTAAAATATCCGTTTCAATATTGAACAGTACTATCTTGATACAAAGATGCTTGAGTTTTCTACGAAGTAATGTCGTAGATAAGATATTCGAATGGCGTGCATCACATCCAATTTGCTTGAATCGGGTTAAATGCGTTGCAATGCATTAAGTTTCTCTGCACTACTTACAAGATACACATAAAGCCAACCTGATGGGATCAACTGATAAACATTAAGTTTCATTATACACTGAAAACCAAGATTTATACGACGAATATAAAAAAATTACTCATACACAATCAAATGTGGCACTCGGGGGGGGGAGGAGGAAATAAGGTACCGTACATAAGCCACATTTTTACGAAAATTAAGATATATTATTAGAAATGTGCTCCAAAATGGTTTCCAGCCACTAAACACATATCGTTAAATAAATATCAAGAAATGGGGACACTGTGCTCAAACGTTCTTGTTTCATAGTATTTTATTAGTTTCCAAATCTTCAAAGTCGATTTACTCAAAAAAAGCGAAATGTGGCTTATTCTTCCGAGCGCTTCAAAATATATACATGAAATGATTTTTTTCTTGTAAACATTAGTTTTTAATTGTAAATATCTAACTAGTTCATTTAAAATATTACAAAAAATAATATTTTAAATGAAACTTAAAATTACTTTTCACATAATTTATGAAACATGTCTATTTTTTTTAAAATTTGAAATATATCTAAATTAAATATCTCTCATCCTGAATTATACATAATTTTTTCAGCTACTTTTGTAAATAGGCTGTTATTTTACTTTTACGTAAAAATTCGCAATAAACATCGATTTCGTGTACAATGGAACATTTGTATTTGTGATTAATTCGTTCCAGATGAACTGACGAATACCGAATCTGACGAATATAGAATCGATTGCAAATACTTTGTGAATTCACTCAAGTCTTGTTATTGTAGCACTCCACATCACGGTCTAGTTTACCACTTAAAATTTTATATATTGTTCTTCTTAAAATTTTATTTTTTTATTTATTTATTTTTATTTTGCTATCGCACCTGATGGGTAAAAGGACAAACACAATACACATAAACCAAATAATCAATCAGAAAACAAGGTAGCAAAAAAAGAAATAATTCTAAGAGAAACTTATTAGCAAGCTTAGATAATGCAAGATAGCAAATCACAAAACAAATACAGATGCGGACCTCGAGACTCTTCTTGCTTAAATGTATGTTAAAAGGTAAAAAACGACTAACTATAAATTGACTGTATGCAACCTTATGACCTTGACTAACTCTTGGTGACAAATAATGGATTTTTGGACTATCGGAGCATCATTTGCCGAAAAATTGTGACAAATATTGGATTTGACGAATATAGAGGGTTCGCTGTATTACTTTATTAATTGCTTTTATCCCATATAAAATCTTGCAATACAATTTATTTTAACGGTTCTTAAGAGACATAAGCTTTCAATGTTCCACGTCGTGCAACTCTAACACGACCTAATAGTCTTTCAAACCGGAAACTCGGTTATAACACGAGCTATAAATAGAGACGTGACATAAGTCACCATTTCATTTTTAAAAAAAAATCATACTTTTAGCTGAATTTATGCGCTTTAACAACCACTGACATTGATCTGTCTGCGCAAGTGGTACCCAACCCAACAGACCACAACCCAACGCTTTTCTATTACCACCATGTCACGTTTGGAAAACCAAAAACCCTTTTGATTCATGTTAGACCACCATCAAAAGAGATCGTTTTCGTTGTGGTCGCTATTTTTCTTTTATCTCTGTCCGCGGTTGCTCACCTGTACACTTCAGGGATTGAATAAGAAACGTGAAAGAACGAAAAGTGGTGAAAAAAAGAAGAGAAAGAAAAGGAAGGGGTCGTCAACCTGCAACTTCCGAGTCACGTCGTCGGCACTCGCATGCAAACAAGTTATTTTGCTCGGTGGCTCTCCCGAGAGTCCTCGGAATCGGAATTGGGGTTTGCGTGCGCGCCCCCGTGTCGGGCGGACAATGCGGCCCCTATCGGAACCCATCGGAACCGCAGTCAATTCCAGTCGTGACGGGTGCCTAATAGAACGCGCCCGTGTTTGTATTCACGGGGCCTGATTGCGGCGCTTTCTCGCGCTACAAACGCCTAGGATCCGCCCCACCATCCATCAGTGTCAACGACGCCTTACTCCAACCTCACCTCCTCTTCTCCCTGCCATACATACAGATACACACATACAATCCCATGATGCGACAAAGCAAAAGCGCAAGGACAGAAACCGACAACGGTCAATTAATTGATTTTTCGCCCTCGATTTGGCACAAAAAAAAGGTGTCACCAAACGGCCGACGACTTAATAGCCTCCGCGACTCGTCTTCTCGTTCATCAAAGACAGTGATGCATTGCCATCTGTCAGTGGAATCATCCATAGAAAACTGTCCCGAAATCCAACGCTTGACAAAATTCTGCAAAATTTTTTTTGCAAAATTCTGCACCGCACTTTACGAAATTGGCATACATCTATATAAATACAATTATCTACGTGTTTGCCTGTTTGTGTCTGCAAGTACCGGTTTTTCGGTTAGTTAAAAATAGTTTTCCCTCCATACACAAATGACAAATATCAATTGAGATTCCGTCAACGTAAAACACTTTAACTACGACTAATTATTGATTACTAACTTATTTGTATTTGTGGTTTGTTTGGTTCTATTAGTCTTTCGTTGACCATTATACGAGTAAAAAACAAAAGTAAACCCTGCCGGTTGGTATGGTGATCACGTAAAGTCTAGAACTGAACCCGGTGTTTACACTCATCGCAACATTCATTCGTTGTTTAGCCTCATGTTGCTTGGCAATGTTTGTTGTTTTGTAAATAAAAAGCATTCCCTATACACACAATTCTTGTTAATTATAGACATAACGGCGAGTTAGAGGCGAGACCACCGCCGTAGATCGAATCACATGAAAGCTCAAAAACGTGTGTAAACGTGTGTTGGATGAAAGAGTTAGTACTAGCCGTTGACCTGATGTTGACTGTTTACACTTTCCACATACCATCAAAGGTTGCAGTGTAGTAACAATATGGAGCAACTTTCACAATAAATTTATTATGTTGATATTTTTACAAAATATCAGTTTTATTGACAAAATATCGATTTTTGTCGCGTCATTATAATGAAGCGGAGCGAATTATCGGAGCGCCGTAAATCGGGGTATGACTGTGTATATAGTTAATATGCAACATAATTTCTAAACAACATAAAATAGCTCTAATAGAATTCTTTTCATCCCGAATGGAGTTCCATCAACTCATACTATCTGACTATCGTATCAACTACGTTTACTGTATTGGTTCTGAAGTAGTAAAGCTATGGAAGTTAAAAGAATGGAAATGACCATCTTGAGAAGAAAAAAAATAAAAGTAGTAAATAGTTTGGTGACCTTTATAAACCGGTTCACCGTCAATAGAAAAACCACTTTATCACCCGTAAAAACACATGGTGCACACCGTTCGAGGTTCGCTATCTGTCCAATTATCCACCTTCGTAGGCGTTTCGCAGCCCCCGAAGGAAACGGCAATAGGGTCTCTGGCACGGGTGTGAGGGCCGTAAAAGGGCGTGCGAGGGCGTAAGAGAACTCCCGTCCTAGTCAATGACAACGACGACGACGACGGAGCATTAAAGCGATAGCATCGCGCACAACATGAAACATGGGCACATTGAAATGTTAATTTTGGTCATGACAGCAACTTCGTTGCAGATGACACTTGCCTCGAAACGGTGTGAAATGTCGTTGTCGTCATTTCATCCGCTCACAAACACACATACTCGTCCACACCAACTCGGTATTTCGAAACCGCGTGTTTTTACCAAAAAATCAACAACTACTAACATATTTAAAAAACTTTTTTTTTAAACCAATCTTATAATGAAGCAAAAACAATGACGTCACACAAGACAGCAAAAGATTTTTTGATAAGCATGAGAGATTATGCAATTTTATATAAAAACATTTTGCGTCCTCTCATCACAAACAATTTCAATGATACGCGAATCGTAGCACAAAGTCCTAAAGTAGAACAAATGTTAAAAAATAAACAGTATATAAATTATACTGTATTTGTTTCAGTATAATTTAATTGTGTCATACTTTCAATTTTATATTGATGTTCATTTCTTTACTATCTTTTATTTTAACTTCGCTAGGTGCTGACACGCTTGAACCTTTTTGAGCTTGTTTGGTTCCCGATGACCTAAAGAGCTGAAATTTTAAACAGACATAACCCATGGTATTCGTGAAAATATCGTATTCTATTAAATGTTGACGAATCCTTGGCGTGTCATTTCGAAGAATTGGACACGTGAAATGGTTTTTGTTAAGGTTGTCTCACAGAGTGTTGCTTGTAAAATGTTACATATTTAATACAGTCAAATGTACAGTTTTTTTATAGCCAAATTAAAGCATTGTTGTGAATAAAACGACATATAGTTATATACATATGTACATGTTACGTATAGATTTATTACGTTTATTCATCTGAGTAATGCCAGTGTTAAATCACTTGCTATTATTGGTATCAATAGACATCTAAGTTTATTAAGTAACGTCAGTGTTATTCAACGAATACATGGTAGTCATGGTAGTACAACAATGGTATTTGTTCAAAATGATATTTTGAACTTTAGAGAAACAAAAATAGTTTGCTTCTTATGTACAAACATTGATCAGCTTCGAAACTACCATTTGGTCTTCGCTTCATAAGTTTCGACTGATACGGCTGAAAACTGCATATAATAGATATATTCGCACCATCTTTGGACTTTCATTGTACAAATCTCTATCTCAGCCTTCTGTGCCAAGAATAGTATACCCACTCTCACAACCTTAGTTAACACTAACAAACTCCGAGTCTTAAGTAATGCAATCCGCAATCCACAACACCCCACCTATTTCATTAAGAAATATTTGCTCGATGATAAAGATACCAGACTCACTAGACAGTTCAAACTTGAAATCACAACCAACACTTCGACCTTGAGTGAAAAAAGGTTTCCATTTGATAATGTTGAGTTGTGGAACAATCTCCCTCACGATATTAGGCAACAGTGTACGACTGTTCAAGAGTCAAATGCATCAATAGTTGCCATCATTTCAATCATAGCATTACACAATACCTGTTAGATAGTCAATCGTGAACTTACGAGTGTTTGATTGCTTCTGCAGTGTTGTGCCATCTTACCTATGTGTACGCATTCGATTTGATGTCCAGCGATTGTCACTGAGTGATACCTCAGATTTTTATGTATTCAGAGTTTTTTATAACCTTTGTATAATATGTATTTCATTTTTGTTGTGTTGTATTTACCCCTTGAGGGTGCTCTTATATATATGAATAAAATAAAATAAATCAAAATATGCATAACGCAAATTTACTTTGATTTACAACAATGAAATGCATAACGTGAAGCTAATTAAATTACAACAATGAATGAACTGCATAAACATAAGCTGTAACTTGTAAGTAATCTAGACACCCCATGGTCATCATACCAACCATGGAGGTTAATTTCTAGTATGGTATCGTTAGTGACAGTTTATTCGAGCAACCACTAATTGTTGTGAATCCATATGACTAACCATTGAAAACAAATCAACAAAAATATCGTTCCACGTGCTGGTTTCTCGTGGTTTTAAAATATGGTTAAATCACGCCACATTAAAAAGTTGTCCCACAAAAAAAAAGTTGTTTGTTTTTTTAATTGGTTGTTTCATTTTATTTCACTAGATTTTATTTAGTTTTGTTTTAAAAAACTGCGTTATTGCGAAAATTGAGATTTTGTATAACGAGAGTTCACTTAAAAATTTTCGTTGCTAAAGACACACTTTGTATGTACATTATGTAAACAAGTTGATGTGGTTGACTTTTCTCATGAGATATTCATCACATTCAAACATCCCCAGAGCCCCCGTTTTAATCTACTTCAACAAAAAGGTTTTTGGAAACAATAATACTTTTCATTATCTCACCACAAATTTTTAGAAAAGCGTCAACGTAGTCTCGAGTTGCAAACACCTAATTAAGAGTCTTGATTAAATTAGAAAAATAAATTAAAACCTGGGTTTAGTACATCGTTACTACAAGGTCCTCATCATCCCCATGTTTATCTCACATTAAATTCATTAAATGAGAACTTAAAAAATACTTTTTAAAAAAAAGATCATCATCATCATCATCTAGTAGAAAATTATGACCGCTATCTTTTGTGCCAAATAATAGAATACGAGAAAAAACTTTATTTAAAAAAATTCAAACCATTGTCGCGAAAGCTTGTGCATTAGAAAGGGTTTCTCGTCGATAGAGAAGTAGAAGAGACAATGAGGTGGAAAAGAAAGGGAGGTGGGAAGAACCCTCGGACACGAAGCGAGTGTGAGAGAGAAAGAAAACAACTTATAAATAATTTAAACTATTTTAATGACCTTCTCGGTCGTGACGTGACGACAAAACAAGAACGTTTTAACGGTTCTGTTTACATCCTGCGTGGGAGTCGTATCGTCCGGTTGCCTACGTTCCCGGCGAATAAAACCCGCCTTCTTGCTTTATTCCTCGCTTGTTCGTAATCTTAGCGAAAAACACTTTCCACCCAACGACCGAATAAAATTTGCAAAACGTCATCAAATTTGGGAGGGGAGGAGAAGAAAAAAATAACGCTAAGCAAATGCCGATTCCAAGCGACTTGATAATTCATCCCGCCTTTTTTTTTAAAAAATATATATATATTTTTATTATTTTTTTAAGGAAAAGTGAAATAAAAATTCTATAAAGTGGGAGAAAAAAACAACTCGGGATGACGATAAGAATATCGTTGTCGGGTTCTAAGAAATAACACTAAGTAAAAAATGAGATCTTATTACCGATAAAAAAATTAATGGTACTAAATAAGGGGGTGTCTTGGAAAAGCCTAAAATTAAGCAACTTAAAAAAAACAACAACGTATAAGCAACTGATTTCTGGAAAATTATGCTGATAGGCTATACTGGGAGTACACAAAGTTTTTCCTATGCACGTGTTGATAAACAGTTTAAGTGTATAATAAATACAAAACAAGTAATTAAAAAAATTGCGTTTACAACGCTTAACGTACCACGCTTAACACTAAAGTGTTTCTTCGGATGAATCTGTTTTACACTCAACAATGAGCGTGAACTATATCTATAGTAAACTATGCATAATGTATGTATTTAATTACAACAATAAAAAACGAACGTGTGGCTCAGACCATCAGCAACACTACCTGAAAAAAAAAGACTTTTCAAATGCTAATAGCTCCGAATTGGTTCCTCAAAATTTGATAGATTCGATTTTCACGCGTGACAATTGAATCTCATCTGTGACTCATCTGTGCACCAAATTTCAAGTCCCTACGACACACAGAACCTGGTTAAAATCACATCCACGCATTGAAACTTTTTGAAAACCGTTGAACACGCCAAGCCAAGTTAAATAAAAGATTGTAAGTGCTGAATAATATAATACAATCAAAGAGACCTTTAATGAAAATGTTTCAGTTTTTCAATAAAAGCCATTTTAATTTTGAAAATAGTAAAAAACTATTACATGTTTTCATACAAGTTTCGGAAGATTTACTTCTTTCTTCAGCAAATGAGTGAGTGGTGAATGGGGTGAAAATTAGAGAAAACGTTTTTAAGCTGTAGCGGGTGTGAAGGCATAAGGAGTGAACAAGAAATAAGGGGAGGATTGGTTGTACACTTTTAATCCTACAGTATATATACTGTAGACTAGATCATATAA
The DNA here is from genome assembly GCA_034695005.1 of Cryptops parisi. Lineage (NCBI taxonomy): Eukaryota > Metazoa > Arthropoda > Chilopoda > Scolopendromorpha > Cryptopidae > Cryptops > Cryptops parisi. The sequence goes on along the minus strand of JAQIWH010002398.1, from coordinate 13,750 downwards.
ATCCTATCAATCTCCCATGTCTTACATTCAGAAAGTATGTTCCTTCTTTAAAAAATCGTTCCAAAGTAGATGAAGAATAAAAACTCATATTTCCTCGAGCAGCGGTAACAAAAACGTCAAAATCACACAAAAGTCAACTTATTTTTCTACCACCTTTTCTTTCTTTTTTAAGAGCCTAAGGGCGGGTCAAGACGAGGCAAAAGCGCGAGGTTACCCACAATGCCCATTGCAGGATTTCCGTTTTCTCCTCTTCCCCAGAGCGAAACATTCATCACTCGGCCGCCATGTTGGTGGTCGTCTTTTGACTCTCTCGTCGAGTCCATGATCAATCACTATGCAAATTCTCCCTTTCGTCCCCCATCCATAACTCGTCGTCAAAGCCCCACTTTGGTTCGAACCCCAAAATGTCGACAACGAGAAATTTCTCCTTCCACCAACTTTAATCTACTTCAAAACACCTTTACAATTTATTTTTTCTGTCATTTTATTGCAGTTATTGAAACCCCTAGTTTTCTTTGCTGATCGTGCGTTAAGCACGAACATAGTTGTCAACCGAGTGAACCACCAGTTGCAGTAGTTGTCTTAGAAACTGTCAAAAATGAAAGAAAGAATTACTTAATGGGCTTTTGTTTCCTCTCGACTGTTTCTCTCTCTTCCACCACCACTTGTCATTACGTTGGTTTTGAAAATCTTTTCGCACCATCATCGTCGTCGTCATCAATGTTCGATTTAACACAACTTGATCCGGAAAGAAGAACGGCACTCATCGAGTTAAACGATCTCATCTCGCAAAAATTCCACCCATTTTAATTACACAACCAGAATCCTTAGTACATCTTCCCCGCACATTAGCCTTGGGAATGTTTCGAATTCGAAGCCCCTCTTAAAACCGAGCTCAATAATAAGACGACGACCTAAATGGCTGAAAAAAATGTTCTTTATAAAGGAAAAAAACCCAGACTCTTCGTAAACATTAATCACGACGGCCCAAGAAGGAGGGTTTTCTTTCCCAAGAGCCATTCATCATGCGCGGGTGGATGACATGTGTTTCTCACACACACACCCAAAAACGAGAATCAGTCAACCACGTGTTATACCAACTACTACCAATTTCTAAAGGTTCTCAATAAAATGCATCAAACCTTTTTATGCTTTAAAAAACCACAGCCGCCGCCACATTTAGAAACTGTTTCCCAAAATCGAAGCTTTTAAGTATTATCAAAAATGGAAGAAGCAAAAATCAGACCATGCTCAAAATAAGAAAAGTTCACAAAAAAAAAAGGAATTATTTAAATAAAAAATTCCATCATCATTTCCTAGAGAAAAAAAAACTCAACGACGAAAGAAAAGGATGAATGTTTGAACGAGCGAGTGAACAAGTGAATGAATGGAGGACAGCAACAAAACGGCAGCAAAAGGGCAACTTCTCTGCAATGCAGTTGCACAATATGGGAAGTTGGAAGTATACGATACCACTGCTTACACAGTTCTAAAACGATATTAAACGACGCCAACGACCTTCGACTTTTTTTAAACTAAAACTAATACGACCATATACTCTATAGTCGCGCCTTGTAGTGTTTAGTAGATTCTAACCCAATAACTGTTTCGACTATACTGCCTACTTCTCTTAACAGCCCAAAAGAAAACAAACCCTCGTTTCAACAACTTCAATGATAGCTTTATGCGATATAAAACTACACTAGATAATAAACAGCGTAGTTAAATTCCGTTTATGTTTAAAATATAAAAGTTACGAAAGTTGTAGTTCGTGTTTATTACGTATTAAATTTGGCGTACATATAACAAAATAATATTCCATATGTATAACTTAGTTTTACAATTTCATTATTAATATATAAATAGTTGTTTGTGTTTTATACCTCATTTATAATAATAAAAAATAAATTGAAACTTCCTTAATCCCCAATTTTTCCAGATCCTAAGAAAAATTTGTCCAACGTAACGATTTTCTCAATATGGTGTATTTAATTGACAACTTGACATGGTTGACAAATATTGAAGTCGACAACTTCATTAATTCGTAGAATATATAATATTAAAAGTTTTAAATTAAAAAAAAAATCGTGTATGTTAAATTTTTTGACTTTTTATCGATGTTAATATCAAAACCGTCAATAAACGTCAATAACCATCTTCTAAACAGTAGTGTTTAAAAGGGAAAAAAAATGACATTTAAAAATGTCACAAAACAAGATGGGTTCAACACATTTTGTTTCGTCTCAATATAAAGAAAACCATCATAAATATAAAAAAAAATAGTGAAAAGTTCCAAGAAAAGCTTTTAGATATTCTTCGAAGTTGTAGGATTAAAGACATTCACCATTATTCGTAAAACAAATGATGATTTACAGTCATTTCGATTTTACACGATTTCGTTTTTTTCTTCTTTATACAAAAAACGAGAGAACAAGAGAAGAACCGCAGAGATCTCTTTACGACCTCATTCGCTCATTTCCATCGTATTCCTTCATCTTCCACTTGCCAAAATACACCCTTCCAAGAATGTCTTTATTTTGGAAAGTTACTACGTGCTAATGGGATTTACTGCTCTCGCCCTGAGCTCCCTTTTATTCAATACGTGTTGCGGAACAAGACTTAAGAAACACACACACACACAAGAAAAACAGAGAAAGGAGAAATAGAAAGAAGAAAAAAAAACTGAAACAGAACAAAAAAAAGGTCTTAACTAAATCGACTCTAAAGCCATAAGCCAAGCTATTGAAGACGAAAGAGAGGGGGAAAAGAGGAAGTGAAAAGAGCCATTTCTTATTTTTCTCAAACAAAACGAGAGGTCGGAGCGCTATCTCCGAAAACAACGCGAGACAAATTCCACGCCAATCTCGGGTCAGAATTCTTCTTTAACAGCTACTAGTTAAAAATCAAGTCGAAGCTTAAGCACGAGTTAGATGGCAATAAAACGCGATTCAAAACGAAATCAGTCGCCGGCAGCCGAAACGAGGGGTATGGTGGTACGTGTGAGTGAGTGAGAAAGCAAGTTGGAGGAAGGGGGTTATAAGGCGAGGTCTTTTACTTTTCTCTTTTTCGCTATACACCTCCCACCCTCCCTTTATCCCCCCCCACCCTTACGGGTGGGAGGTGGAAGAGGGTAAGACTCGTTTACGACCCGTCGTCGGCGAAAGTTCTCTCTCGAATTTCGCGTGGCGCGAACGGTGATTTAATACCGAGGCTAAAAAGGCTCGGTTGGCGTCACGTGAGCGCAATGTCTGAGTGTTTACATCGGAGCCGCCTTCGCGTTAGACGAGAGTTCCCCCGCGGATTTAGGACTCAATCTCTCGGCCACGTGCTTTAAAACAACACCTCTTAAAAGTGCGCTCCGAGTCTTGCATAATTCATGCCTCAGGGGGCGTTTTCTTTTTCCCTTTTTCTTTTTCGTCTTCTTCTTTTCGTATACGTTGAAATGAAGACGAAAAAGAAAAAAAACACATAGAAGGGAGGGGGGTGGATAAAAGGAAAGACCGAGAAGAATGTACCGAAGGATGAAATCTTGGGTCTGACAACATCCTACCCCTACTGTTAGCAATTAACATAGGCGGTGCCACTTTTGGAAAAGGGTTAATTATAAATCAACGCTGCTGCTGCTCAAGCCCTAATTCTTGTTCGTCTTCTTCTACTACTACAACTACTACTACTACTATTACTACTACTACTACTACTACGACGACGACGACGACGACGGTGTGACGTGGCAGAGGCGGCAGCAACAGCATCACGTGACCGAGCAACGACGACGATCGTCGTTGATTATAAACGGTGAGAAAAACGAGCTCGTGCATTATTACTAATGAATCCCTCGGGGCGATAAACAGCTCGACTTTTCACGAAAAAGAAGGCAACTCGGAATAGCACGATGAAGAGAATGCAACTTTGTTAGACGTAAATAGCGTTGTAGCGGGTTTCACCTTTGCTACTACTCTTCACGATACATGTGCGCGTGTAAAACACGATAAAGACCAACTAACAAGTTCGTTAAAGCCTAGAAAGTGTCTGAAATAAAAATTTAACCAACATAAATCCTCGTTATTCAGCGACATAAACATGTGAATTTACGTAATTACCAATAACCATCCCAATCCATACAACAAATACTGGGATTATTAACAATCAGTATGTCAACCATAATTTTCATTTTAAACAAAACTATCATACGAAAAGTTGGATGGATTATCCTTGTGTGCCTAAATAAAAAAAAATGTACTGTTCTTGTTGCTTATTAAAGTGCACACAGTTCAAAAAGATTATATTAGTAAATTTGAAATTTACTAATATAAACGACACTTTTCACTAACAAACTATTTTGCTCTTGCTACAAAATTGAACAATTTTACCCACAAAGTTGTCAATACTGGATACTATGTCAGCAAAATATTCCAAAGTTCATCTCAGAGTTCTGATATCGTATTCCAATAACTTTCTCAACTATCTGCGGTTTACCCTTTAATTCCATACCTAGTGTCAAAGGCTAATCCTGTATCTTAGTATTTCTACGTAATTTGACAGAAATGTCACCACTGTCAAATATGTATACTGTGTCGAGAAAAAGACAATTTCCTGATGTATTTCCACTGTTACCAACTACAAAATGTTTTGTGTGAACCAGCTGTAACCACGACTCCGCCCGCGCTGAAGTGTAATACTGTAGTAGGTATATCACGCACATAGCTTAACCGTAGAGTTTTGAACACATATTAACTAATTGTTCACATATAAATTTTACATATATCTAATGTTACCTGTTACAAAAAATCAAATTAAACAAATTTTCCGCAAATATGCAGATATCAGCATGCTATGGAAAGAAATCACATAAAATAAAAGTATTCCAAAAAGTTCAATTGTTTGAACACCATAGAGGCATGGAGCGCAATATTCAATTGACTATGTTGAATAGAAAGAAATAATTTTCTTGGACAAAGTGGTTGACCCTGCGGCGATAGTGTTCGTCCAAAATTGACCTGCGTACTGCATAACCTGTATAGTGCTGTACAGGTGAGCCCACCCGTGCCCCTCGGTAAGAAAGTCGCATATCACCTCTCTGCTAACCCCCTATATTTTGTAACGTAATGGTAATTAACCTATCATAGCTTCGACAAACCAATGACCACATAGAATCAAACTGCATCAAAATCGGTTCAGCGGTTCTCAAGTTTAGAAGTATCATACAACATAGCAGACGTTAGATTTTATAATGTGTAGAGAAGAAAGAATACTGTACAATACTTCCTTTTAGTTTACAAATAGTTTAAATACTACTAGTTTGTACGTGAATAGATTCACGTTAAATATTGTGAATAGATTCAACGTTGTGCTATATTTCAAACATTCCATAACCATATGCAGAGTGATACTTTTAGTTTACAATCTTTGGACTGCAAGATCTACTTTTGCAACTTCCGTTGTTGATGGCAATAACTCATCCTAATTGCCCGCGCACAAAAGGAAGTTCCCGAAAACTTCGCATCAGATAACGCAATTCCCGAGAGGAAAACGAACTTTTCAGCAAATAGAACTACTATAAATTACTTCCCCCTTCTAAACTACCAAAGTCCGCTAAACTCTCTTCCAAGTTCCTTTCTCTCAACACCTAGGTATCGTGGGAGCGTTGTGAATTAGGAATGCCAACCGGCACCCCATCTCGAAGCCCTCGGAAAGTTGATTCATTTCTAAGGATCCCCACTATTCCGCAGCTTAGAAAAGTTATTTTATCCCGTTTTCCCGTTTCATCCTCTTTTCTGACGAGGCGTGGGCGGAGAAGGGAAAGAGAATCCGGCACGTTATTTGCACCTCGCCTATTTCCACGGAGCCATAAAGCCCGATGACTTAGAGGAACCAGTTCCTGGGGGAGTCGGCTGTTCCGCCCACGCCCCTCTTCCTGACTGCTGAGACATCGATAGATAAACAATGGCTCCGCGTGGTCCCTTAAATTTTCCCAGCAGCCACTCGCTTTATCTAGCCGACGATCGCTCGCTCCGTACACGTTCGCTGATAACGCCCTCCCACTCCGCCGAAAAGATGGAGACCGACCAACATTTGCATTTTGAGAGTTACTTCGACACGAGCCACCGACTGCTGCTGCTTCTGCCTACGACCTCGGGATCTTAACATCTTAGGAGGAGGAGGAGGAAACGAGAGAGACGAAGAGAAGAAGGGGGGTAGACGACGGGGAGGGGGTGCTATTTGCACCTCGCCTCTATTCACCGCTTCGGGATGAGGAAGATCGATATCGCAAGATGGATTTCTCCAAATTAAATGGCTCCCTAAAGTTTCCTGCGCGTCACGTGAGCAGGCGGTTCGGTGTCCAAATTAATCCTAAATCAACTCTCCAAAACCACTGATGGGATATCGAGAGATGAACCGTGTATAGAGGAAGATCATCAATCTTGGCGAGAAGGGGGGAGGGGTAAAGCGAAGAGAGATTTTACCAAGAGATGGAACGATGCAGCAGTTCTTTCTGAAATCGAAACTCTGATGCTCGGCATGATTATAAAAGCGTCTCGACTTGAAGGAGGTTTAAAATTAAAGAACCGAGAATGATAGATTAGAATAACGTGAAGAAAACCCATTTCTTTCACAATTTTCTCTCCCTTCGATCGAAGTACTGAGAAATAAAAAGTGCATGCAGTACTCAGTGCATGCAGTAAACGGAAAGTTGTTGTTAATACTCTAGTATAAACAACAACTTTCCGTTTACTTAGCTTTAATCTCCCAAATTGAGAATCATAATGTACGATATGATAGAATCCACCAACTATTTAACTAAATTTACAATAAAAAATTGTCTATTTGCTTAATTGGGTTAGGTGAAACCGCTAAACACTAGATCGAGTAAAGATTACTGGTTTTGATTTGATCGTTCGGTGCACTCTAGTGCGCTAATACGATACTAATCATTTAACAGATATTTACGTTCCTCGATTAAATAAACAAAAACAAATTGGGTTTTTAAATACAAACATATTAAAAGAATAACTTAAATAAAATTATCTAAGATAATATACAGGTAACTGCAAGCTTGGAGCAAGAAATGATTTTCAGAAAGTTTCGGGAAGAGCAGACATTTAAAATTATGAATTTAAAAGGAAAAACATGAATTTTTGAAATGGACAGTATTAATGCTCATACCCTGAAGAATATTTCGGGATTGTCCCGGACTTTCCTCTGGCTACGACTTTGATGCCAAAAAAAGATTGTAAACTTTCAACACGGAGGTCTTTTATTTTCCTTTTTTATTTTTATGCAGTGTTTATTAATGAAAACAGTTCATCATTACCTAATCTTAAGCATTTAACAAAAATCAAATTTACATAAATTAGGTGTGAAAGACTTGTTAACGATCAACTACGTTGCACCTACCGTAAACGATACATGTCGCGACATGAGAATTACAAGATTCTATGTAACAATAAGGATTTTGTTGGGAAATACCAGTTCAAACCTTTGAAACCTATTGTAGGCCTACTTTCAAGCTTATTGAACGTAGTCGTTTTGATTATTCTAAAAAAAAGTAATACGAGGTGAGCCAAATTTAAGCGTTATGCCTGTAGAGAAGTGTAGTATTACTTCAAAATAATAAATAATTAAAAATTTGTCAGTTAGATCCTTCAATTTCTCACGTCGGGTGTGTTTTAAGTATGACGAATCTGGCAATAAACAAGTGTCAGCATTTAGTGTACATTACACGACACATCTGTTTTTTCAAAATTCAACGCTACAAAAATAAAGACCTTAAAAGGAAAGTGGTACAACAAAAACGACTTTGTCAAACATCGTTAATGATAGTAAACGATCAAGCATTCGTTATTGCCACACTCTAAAATAAGAGTTCTCGAAAGTAGGAAACGAGGGTAAAAGTATAAAAAAAAACAACTATAAATAGAAGAAAAATACGGGGAGTCGACAACGCTCGTTACACCTTCCCTTTTCAAATCGAACGCCATTCGAGGGGAACTAGGACATAGTGTCGAGGAAAAGGATGAAGATTGCGGTTGTTTCCTTCTTCTAGACCCTTTCTGGGTGTGCATGTCGGAGCGTCTCTTCTTGTTGACTTCTTTTGTTTCCTTCTAATTAATGTTTGTGTTTGTTCACGGGAGAGCGAGCCTCTTCGCAATCCGTCCTCATTATGGAACTAATTAGCGGGCTCACGCGGCGAAGGACGCCCACGCGCACCAATTCCGACAACAGCTCCGACCCAGGCCATGTTGCAACGCACCCCGACCAAACTGACTAACGGCTTTCTTTCTTCTTCTTCTTCATCTCCTTCGATACGACTTAACATTAGACATGCTCTTTTCACTTCCTTTCCCTTTTAGTTACGGTATACGAAAAAAAACAACTCACGTTATTTAACATAAAATCCATTTTGCTTTTATATTGATAATTCACCCCCTATGTGAAAGACTTTGGAAATTGCGCTTGAAATTTCAACGGAATTCGAAGTTTTTTAATGAAAGTCATTCGCTTTTCGGTCTTTAAGTATTATTTATGACAAAACAGAATTCTACTTGTGAAAAATTACCCTTCTAGTGAGTTTGAAAGTCGAATTCAACTGTGAAAAGATCTTTTGAGATCAATTGGGTTAATTACAATTTGTTATTTTTTTATTCGTCTCGAAATTTCGAGGCCAACATCGAAATGAATACATGTATACTGTACCCCCTATTCAGCAATGACAAAGTAGGCCAAACTACGAAGCCAAAAATACGTTCGAAACAAACAACATTGAAAACCGAGACAAATCTTTTGAAAAAATTAAAAAAGACGTGGCTTTAAGAATAAGAAAAACATGGCAGTATCATTCACCAAAATATAAAATAAAAATAAGTACCGTAAAAAAATAAAAATATATACGCCTAGCGTGCAATTGTATGCAAAAGAAATACACCGTTGCAAAATAAAAATTGCCTCGAGTCACTGTCTTTGGCGAAGAGACGTTGTTAGAGTAGTATCACGGACTAGAAACTTGAAGGGGAGGGAATGGAGAGAGAGGGGGGGAGTGATAGAAAAAGATGGGGAGAAGGTTTGCTATCGAGGTCGTGGCGTCGTTGTCTATCTCCATGGTAACGGCTGCCCCCTGATGAGGTAGCGTCGACGGGAAAGCTGCTCCCTCATCTTCGCGACTTCCGAACCATAAAGATAAGCAAAACAGCCCGAGCACACCCCCGCATTCATCACTCCAAGAGGATGACGACGACGACAACGACAACGACGACGACGATGACGATGACGATGGCAAACGCCACAAGAACTTCTTACTCTTTTCTCCGGGTCCTCTCGTCTCGCCTTTACACTTCGACCACACAAAGCTTATTCGTCGATGATACGTGGATTGCATAAAAGTGACAATATCCAACACCATCTCGTTTTGGCAATACATTCAATTTGGAAGTTAATTCTATCGTCATTTTTCATTATAAACATTTTGTCGTTATAAACCAACCAATAATTTTTGTATGATAGAGAAACATAAATAAGTAACAGGGAAAAAAACTTTGTTTTTTTTAGTACAACCTTTTAATCTCTGGCTTGCTGTTGTTTTCGAACCAAAGTTTAAAAGTACCTGAAACAAACACGTTGAAAAGTATTTTTGTTGGTGTGTGCTAAGTGTTTATTCCAACGGATTCACAACAACGAAAGATTGCTCAGATAAACTGTATGTGGTGAACTATATGAGTAATACATCTGTGTATGTGTTTTTTAGAACGATACCTGATTCGACTTAACAATGCTTGAATTCAAGAATGCTGTTGTTAGCGTCAGCAACGCTTTGAGAAAAACTCCATCGTCACGTGACATTTTATCGAAATTGACACACTATTGATCCGTAAAAATTTACTAAAAATAAATGTTTCTCGGACTGTGTCTACGTTTCAAGTTTTCAGCTTTTCGGGATATCAAAAAGTTGGTCAAAACAAACCGCAAAAATGTTAAACGCGCGCGCTCACACAACGGTCAAGCCAAAATAAATAAAAAGTTGTAAAAACAAATACAGAGTGTGTTATTTGTGATGTCAAAACTTAATTCGGGTCGGTGATTCATTACACGTAATAATCATACACTTGTTAAACTGTGAGAAAAACGTCAATATTTGTATTCTAAAAGCGTGCATATAATCCAACTAAAATATAGGGGAAATGATGTACAAACCAATTTATATGTACATACTGTACATCATAAATTACACCATTCATCCTAAAGAAACAATATATTAATAATTATTCATATGAATGTGTTCTTGGTTTATTAGAATATCATGTTAGTGGGGGTCTCGATAACAAAAGTTAATAGAAAAGAGGTGCTCTTTTATTCCTATCCAATACGTTCTTAACCATTGTGCATAAGAACTTTGTAGACAAATGTTCACTACATGACGGCCATGTTGGTTTTTCTTACCAAATATTAGGTAGCTTCTGACCTTTCAGCAAGAGGCGCCAGCACTTTTATTGCGCTTCATCAATCATTTTCTCATTCGACTCGTTCACATCGAGACTTTCAAAACCACACGACATCGAGTATAATACGTTTTATTGCTAAGGCAACAAACACTATCACCCTTTTTCTTTTCCATCCCCCAACGTCCTTACATCCATATTTAAAACTCATTCTCGACTAACACATTTCGGGAGTGTTTATTCCGCTTTGGAAACTTGTTTTACGACGGTTGTTAAAAAGTTGAAACACGTTTACCCATGTTCCTCACTAAACATGGCATGAAACTTTTATAGTACAAAACAGAAGAGAAAAAAATACTTTTAATGTCATGTTTAAGCAAATGAACTAGCGTAAATCCCCCTCTCTCTAAAAAAAATCATACCGAACTAAACTTTTCCCCGGGTATAACTTTAGGGGTAGTAATAGAAAATAGCGACCTTTGTTACTGCTTCAAGCATTCGATCGGCTTTGTTTCATTTCTAGTCAGCGTTTTGGATAAACGCAAACCGTGACAGAATGAATGGATAATGACATGACCATAGCGACGAGTTTGTTATTATCCTGTACAACCCAAACCAAGCTAGGAAATAGTCGAACGAACCAGGTTAAATGTGAATGAAAACAATTCCTTTCCAAAACTGAGCTTCCTTTCTATCAACGTGTCCAAATGTCCTCGGGAAAAATAGAAGCGGCCAGAGATGACGACAACGACATTTAATGACGAAGCTTTCAAGCTGCTCGAGATAAGCCGAATGTCGATCAAAAGCTTTCCCTAGCTTTTCTATTCCTACAACCAGCCACCCGATGACCAACGTCCAAACATCAAAAGTGCTGAAACACTCCAACACTTGGTGCTTCTAGCTATAACTACAGTGCCCATTTATTGGAAAATCAACATCCAACTATGATGGAAAGTTAAACAACAACAACAAACATGTCAACAGCATTCATTAGGAGCATCAACAACAGGAATATTTTTATTTAATTATAATAAGCAAAGAGTTTATGTATAGTGCATGTATAAAAATGTACAAATGAACAAACAAGCACCATCAACAACACACACGACAAAATATTAATCAACCCGTCCACTTTAAACATGGATGGCTTAATACTAGCGATTGCCTTTACGATTCTTTTATTCACATGGGAAAGATTCCTAATTTTGACATTCTGTCGTAAAATTTGTACTACCAAAGTGGTAGTACATGTACCATTGTCAGATTCATTAAAATTTCAAAGAGTAACGAGTTTAATTCACGAACACCAGCGTTTTGCTAGAATGGTTACCCAACAAGAAAACGGAGCTTTCCTGCTATACCAGTCAGTAGTGAAGCCCGTGCTTCGAAACGTGGATTTGGTTTTTTTTTTGAAACCGTGGAAGCTATTGTTGAAACAAAATTAGGGTGTTCATAACGATAAATTCAAAACATCGTGACATAATGTTATTTACTACAAGTGTTACTATGGTAACTTCATTCAATAATGATCCACATAACCGCTCAATGACAAAATGTTGGACTTCAAACGTCCATATCTCGGTAATGACACGACGTTGAGAGTTTACAGTAGTTGCGTTGACCTAGGAATTCGCAGCAGAACGTTGGGTAGCAATTTTGTATCCCAGAATGTTTTGTTTGAGGGTGTATAGACATGACGGACGGATGAACACACATACACACAGAAACTTGCACATGTAGATGTAAGTTTAGATCTATAAGTTTAGAAATTATCTAAAGTTATAAACTTACTTAAACAAAAGATTAGATAACTTTAAATCTAAAGACTGAAACTTATACTTAAACATCTAGATCTAAAAACTTCGAATAAATATAAAGTTTAGTATATTTGTCGTAAATTACCATCCTATAGTAATCTCTATCTAACATGTAAACGTCTCAATATTCGCGTACCATTTCGAAGTGTCAATTATAAGCAAAAACATGCAGTAACGATAACTACTTTCTAGTTATAAAATGAAGTAATTGTAAAAAAAAACAAATACTTGGCGCTCCATAACATCGAGGTTTTCATGATAAACTTATTCAAAAACCTTCGTAAAAATATCGACTGTTGGAAAATTATCGTTTGTAACATAGTAAACAACCAACCCTGCAATTCAATCAATTCGTTCTCCAACCTAAGATTCGGAGAATTCAATTGCGTATATTCAAACCCGAATCCCATCAAGCTGCAACAAGCAAGTAAAGCGCTTTGCGGCAGTTCTGATTGCGCTTTGCAACTGCCAGTTAATTTGATCGTTCGGCTCGTTGATTGGCGAGATGGACGATCCCCATTATCGTCGTCGAGTCATCATTGTCCTCCTGCTACGACGTTTCTTTTTCCTTACATAGGATGTATCCGAAACAAAAGTTACTCGAAAACACGACGAAAGGGGGTAGGCGTAAAAATCGGGGATGGGGGGAAAGAGTGGGTAGGTGAAGCGAGTTCAGGTATCAAAGAGAGATACGAGGAGAGCTTACGAGCCCCAGCTAACCTCCCTGTGAGCCGCAGTAATTCCACATTTCCAATTTGATTACGTTCATTAAATTTATTCATGGACGTTTGACTCGTTCCATCATCGGGTCTGAGTGGCACGCTCCAGAGAATTCGCTTATTTTCATCCAATTTCAACCAAGTTTCCTAGCACGAGATTGAAGCTGCTTCTACTTCTGGCGAGTAACATCTCTCTCCCCACCTAAAACCCCCAGTTCAATAGAAAGGAGGAGGGCTCTTTAAAAGAGGGAGGAAGGTCGACAGGGAGATTCATTGACTCAATGTTGAGGTGATTATGGTTGGCACAAGCTAGAGAATCGAACGAAAAGTTTCTTTTCTAATCTTTTCCAACCTTTCTTCTCATTTCTCCCCCAATCGAAAGGAAATACAGCGTCGACATAATACGAAGTGAAATCGAAAAATGTACTACCACCTCCCCTTCCTTTACTTCTTTCCCCTACATCTTGCTCCAACCTCTATATTTATTTATTTATTATTAGTATACATTCTTTAAGAACAAACAAAGATGGATAATGTAAGTAAGATAAACGTAAAAAAAAAAAAGTTAAATCTAAAGTTAAAAAGTTTTTTCGAACTATAGTGTGAGTTAAACGCTCTTAACCATTCGTGAAATTGCAAGTCGGTAAATAGGAAACATTGGTTCTCTATAAAAATAAAATAAAATTTGTATATTAAATTATTAAATTGTTACCCTTTTAATAAAATATATATGTGGAATGTCATCCCAACCTATATACGTAAACTTGTTTTTACTTGTGAACAA